>MCJB01030604.1:0-72471 GCA_002018475.1 Nicotiana obtusifolia
ATATATAGAGAGAGAGAGAGAGAGAGAGTAAAGTGTATCATATAATATACTATATTATACACTTAGTATATGCAATACATTTAGTATATGAATACTATACTATACTATGCACTAAGTATTAGTGTATTAGCTAATTTATATCGAATATAGCTTATATATTTATTTATATATATATATAATCGAGAGGTTTTAATTTATTGTTAATATATATACATGCATATGAGTACGTAGGTTATAAATCGATAAATTAAAAGTCCAAGTGTATCAATACTGAAAAAATCCGTCACTGTGTTCCGAGCGCTTCATGTTCTTATATATATATATGGATACGCATGCACGCTCCGTAGTACAACTTAACTGCATATTCATCCCTTGTATTACAAAAGCGTTAACGGCTTACACTTATATTATTTAGACAGTAAATACAAAATGTTGACATGATAGCGACCAACTTTGGTCGCAAATATATATACTTTAACATTAGCGATCTACGCTGGTCGCCAAATGCAAATCTGATTTATTTATATTTTCCAGATAAGCGACCATTGGTCGCTTATCTCGCCCAAAAGTTACCCCTTATTAAGCGACCAACTTTGCTCGCAAATATATATACTTTAAAATTAGCGACCAACGTTGGTCGCAAAATCCAAATATGATTTATTTATATTTTCCAGATAAGCGACCATCGTTGGTCGCTTATCTCGCCCAAAAATTGCCCCTTATTAAGCGACCAGAGTTGGTCGCTAATTTTAAACGTGGGTCCTCTTAAGCGACCAAAATTGGTCGCTAATCTTAAAATTTCTTTGACCAAACAGGTCTGACCAGTCCGGTCAACAATTTGACGAACATTGCGACCAACTAGCGACCAACTTTGGTCGCAAATGTATTTAAGATTATTATTTTATTATTTTTACCAGTTTAGCGACCAAAGTTGGTCGCTTTTTTGGACAGACCAACGTTGGTCGCTAATTTTTGATCGCTTTTTTGCTGTTTTCTAGTAGTGGTAATCCAACATTTTATTCTTGCTTTTATAATTTTATAATAATATAGCTATAGATATAGATAAATATAGATAAATTAGCTATACTCTAGTTTACAAAACTTAGTTTAGATATTATGTGGGAAATAATCAATAGATCGGACAATCACATATTTAATTTACCAAATTTAAGATGGGATGCACTTAACGAAGAGTTGCCTCTCCTATATATTTTTCTATAAAATACATATCCGTCAAACATAGCAAACTTGAATCTTCTGCATACCTAATCTTTTGCTTGTATAAAAGGACAACGTCTCGAGTGCCAGAGCATACAATCACCATATTAGAAAACAAAGACTAAAAGATGTCGGTCTTTGCAGTTATTCCATTCTTTCTATTTCTGTTTTTTATTTTCAAATCATTTTTCCCCTCATCGAAAACAAAGAAAAATCTTCCACCATCTCCTTCAAAGCTTCCATTAATCGGTCACTTCCACAAACTGGGGTTACAACCTCACCGCTCTCTACAAAAACTATCAAATGAACATGGTCCCATGATGATGCTTCAATTCGGTAGCGTACCTGTGCTTATCGCTTCATCAGCTGAAGCTGCTTGCGAAATCATGAAAACCCAAGATTTGTCTTTTGCAAACAAACCCATTTCAACCATTCCCAGCAAGCTTTTCTTCGGCCCAAAGGACGTTGCCTTCACCCCTTATGGGGATTACTGGAGGAATGCCAGAAGCATTTGCATGCTTCAGCTTTTGAACAACAAAAGAGTCCAATCTTTTCGAAAGATAAGGGAAGAAGAGACTTCTCTTCTTCTCCAGAGGATTAGGGAATCGCCAAATTCAGAAGTCGATTTGACGGAGCTGTTCGTATCCATGACTAACGACATAGTTTGCAGGGTGGCCTTAGGAAGGAAGTATTGTGATGGGGAAGAAGGGAGGAAGTTCAAGTCTTTGCTGTTAGAGTTTGTGGAATTGTTGGGAATTTTTAACATCGGAGATTACATGCCGTGGCTTGCATGGATGAATCGCTTCAATGGTTTGAATGCCAAAGTGGATAAAGTGGCGAAAGAGTTTGATGCATTTTTGGAGGATGTGATTGAGGAACACAGAGAAAATAAGAAATCAGACACTGAAGCTGAAGGGGCAGACTTCGTGGATATATTATTGCAGGTTCAGAAAGAAAACAAGGCTGGTTTTCAAGTCGAGATGGATGCAATCAAAGCTATTATCATGGTATATATATCACTAGCTATTTCTCTCTTATATACTTACCCTCCAACGAGCAAACTAAAAGATTACAAAACTGATGTATTTGATTTATCGTGTCTTAATTACTCCATCTGTTTCAATTTGGACGAGGTAGTTTGACTCGACATGGGGGTTTGGGTTTAAGAGAAACGAAGGATACTTTTGACACTTATGATCTTAAAAGCTTAAGGGGTAAAAACTTTGTGGAGTCATGACATTTGTGTGGTTAATTATAAAAATTTCTTATTAAGAGTAAAATAGGTAAAATAAAAAATTTAAAATTGAATTATTTTCAATTATAGAAATTTGTCATTCTTTTTGGAACCGACTAATAAGGAAAGTGTTCCATCTAAATTGAAACGGAGAGAGAGTAATTGTTTGTTAACTTGCAGGATATGTTTGCTGCGGGAACAGATACAACTTCAACACTTCTAGAGTGGACAATGAACGAGCTCTTAAGAAATCCTAAAACTTTGAATAAGTTGAGAGATGAGGTAAAACAAGTGACTCAAGGGAAGACAGAGGTAACAGAGGAAGACTTAGAGAAAATGCCGTATTTAAGAGCAGCAGTTAAGGAGAGTTCCAGGCTACACTCTCCAGTGCCACTTCTACCTCGAGAAGCAATTAAGGATGCAAAGGTTTTGGGCTATGATATAGCTGCAGGGACTCAAGTCCTCGTTTGTCCATGGGCAATCTCAAGAGATCCAAACCTTTGGGAAAATCCAGAGGAGTTTCAACCTGAAAGATTCTTGGATACTTCCATAGACTACAAAGGCTTACATTTCGAGTTAATTCCATTCGGTGCAGGTCGGAGGGGTTGTCCTGGCATCACATTTGCTAAGTTTGTGAATGAGCTAGCATTGGCAAGATTAATGTTTCATTTTGATTTCTCGCTACCAAAAGGAGCTAAGCCTGAGGATTTGGACGTGGATGAAGCTGCTGGAATTACTGTTAGAAGGAAGTTCCCCCTTTTAGCCGTCGCCACTCCACGCTCTTGATTTTAATTTAATTTGTAGAGCTCATTCTATTATATAGTATCCGGAGCTCATAGGTTTAATCCGATGCCTTAAAAACTACTAGGGGATAACTGCGTCCAGTAGTAGTACTAGTCGGGTACCTTCCTATTCCTAGTCCCTTGTTTTCATACGGTATGTCAGTATTAGCAATAAGATTGACACTATTCTTGTATTATTTGCTTATACTGTCTTATTATATTGTTGCTATTATTGTTTCTTTATTGTTTTATTTTTTATGTTCTTGAGCCGAGAGTCTTTCGGAAACAGCCTCTCTACTTTCATAGGTAGGAGTAAGATCTACGTACACACTACTCTCTCCAGGTTTCACTTGTGGAATTCCTCTGAGTTGTTGTTGATGACGGGATAACTGCATAGTAAATAATGTTTGGTCTTTCCTACGCTCCTTCATTCTATGTATCGATATATATCAAATGGCATGAAGTTTGACTACACTTTTACTTATCGCTAGCATGTAGTAGTAATTTAGCAAAATCTTATTTACATAAAAATCTTAGGAACCTCAAATTCCGCGTGCCTATGGCAAAGGCTTTAATGGTTTGGGATCGATGACAAGAATCTTGTATTTACCATATTTTACGATATTGTTCTCATAATTTCAGGCAATTATTTACTTTATGGACATAAATTTGTAAAGTGATAACAGTACATAAAAGACGTGTTATTCATTGATTAGGCATAGAAAATGAAAGTATATATGTAACTAGTTTTCTTTCCAAAGGGTGCCTCCACCATTATCCTCTTGGCCCTTTCACCAAAATAATGAACACACGGTATAGACATTTTAAAGATAGTTAGGTTTGCAAGTTGATATAGAGTTCCTACAAGGTGTTTCATATTTTTAATTTCATCTTACGGCAGCATAGATAATTTTCAGACGTGTGAACGGGACATCTGTAAGTCCACAGAAGGAAAATTTTCAGAATTTTAAAGAGCAACATGCACTTACTGTTATAACTTTTTATGGACTTGAACATATATAATATTAAGAATAATTATATGTTGATTACTATTAATTAAAAGGTTGACTCAAATTAAAAGTGACTTAAAGTTAAATGAATCTATTAAATACCTTGTGAACTATGGGGTCTTATGTGTAAATACACGAATGTACTTTTTAATTTGATGATGGGAATTAAAAATATATAAACTTGTGTATCTTTTAATAGGGTTATGGTCCTCAAATCAGAAGTAGGATTTTCTTTCTAGTAGCACATTGTTGAAAAGAAAGAGAACTACTTACTATTGGTTTGGAAGATCCCTAACCACAAGTTTCATTCATTCACATGGATTCACGTACGCTTCCGTGTTCAGTTTTATTCTTGACGATTCGACATGATAGGTCTTGGGTAAGAGATGATGATGTTCATCTCTAAAGTATTTTGATTCTAACAATTGGTATAAGAGCCCATATCGTGTTATTGATATATAAATATATATATATATATATATATATATATATTATTGAAGTACATATTGGTTAAGACCGTTCTACGGCATAAGATTGCTGGTAGAAAAGATTGTGGCATGCCACTTTTAGGTTTAAAAGGTGCTTATGGTGGCGGCGGCAGATGTGAGTTTCAAGGTTTTTGAAGTTGTTGCTATCAAATACTCCCTTTTAGGCTTGTATAAGCCAATGATTTGGAATTTTATTTAAGAATACAAAGAAGTTGTTGGTTTGCCTGCCGATGCCGCAAATGGGCATTCCTACTTGCTATTAAGATGGAGGTTTTACGCTGATCATCCGCCCGTCAATAGCCTATTTAATGGCTTTTAGATTTATTGTAGTACTTTTCTTTGAATTGTTACCTAAATACAAAGAAACAAAAAAAGAAATTATTAATGTTGTTTTGTGATGGCGGGGAAAGAAGACCGACTGCGAACAAGGTGTGGTTGATCCACCGTATTTGCAAAGCAAGTTAGTGATAATAATAATAATAATAATAATAATAATAATAATAATAATAATAATAATAAGAACGAAGAAGAAGAGGAGGAGGAGGAGGAGATTGATCACGTTGCAAAGCAGCAGTAGTGCTGTGGTGAATATGGTTTACGAAATGGAGTTTTGACCTCCCTTTAAGTTCTTGTCTCTAGAAAAGGATTGGCCTTGGTTTCTGGTACCAGTTTTGCGGCTTGCAAGATTTAAAGAAAATCATGGTTTTGAGTTATATATTGCTGCCAGAAACTTTTAGACTTATTTTTAGGTTAAATTAATTTTTTAGCAATGACAAAGAAATTACATTGTGATTAGTTGTAAACTTACGGCTTCAGAATTCTTGGGTGTCACCACTGATTTTGGCGTTACAGAGAAAGAAGGTTTGTCCTTCTTTATGCATTTGGCTATTTGGTTACTAGTGCTTTTTTTTTTTTTTTTTTTTTTTTTTTTTTTTTTGTAATGAAACTAATTTTAAAAAAAAGGAGGAAAACTTGAAAGAAATATGTTGATGGCTACTACGTGAAGATGACTTGAAGTATTCTAGAGTTTTGGATGCCGCCTTTGCGGCATTAAGTTCGCTGCCAGAAAGGCTTCCTTTTAAGCAACTCTGTATTTTGTTTGATTAATTAATATTTACTGGCAGCCTATCAAGTTTAACGAATTCATCTTGAGGCCCACCATAGCTTAATTTGTTTTGAAGACTTTTATATATATCTATATATTGGGGGGACTTAAATAAGAGTACTGGAAAAGTTATATATGTATTTTGAGATGAACAAATTTCAAGCTTGATGTTACCAAAGACATCTCTTGTAGAGATTTATATGTCTTGAAATATAAAAGTTGTGTATGTGTAACCTATGCAAATATTGATCGCCCTAAAGGAAGTTTAATATTTATCAGAATTACATGTGTATTGTGTGGTAATAAACGCGTGATAGTTATTTGGTTTTACGTGTGAATAATAAACCGGTCCAAAGAAAGATTTAATATTCGAAATATTCTTTATTATCAGTGTTTGATTGCTGCACCAAGATACTACTTACAAGTTAATATTTTGTCCAAAGATGAAATATTAATGGAGTGACCGGTACCTTGAGATGGGGTCTACCTTTATTCAAATTTATTTTTATTTTGATTTTAAGTTTTATGTGAGCTTATTTCGTCGTATATTGTTCTCTGATTCAGCTGAAATTACTCCTGCAAATATTACTGCCAACATTTGTTCAATTCCTATGTTGAATGGCACTAACTTCAAGTCTTGGCAAGAGAATCTCAACATTGTTCTCGGAATCATGAATCTCTACCTTGCGTTAACGGTTGATTCTCCACCACCCCTTACAGATAAGAGTACCTCTAATGAAAAGAGAGATATGGAAAGATGGGAGAGATCAGATCACATGTGTATGATGATCATGAAGAAAGCCATTCCACAAAACATACAAGGGCACTATGTCCGACAAGGTTAAGACGGCTAAAGAATTTATGACTAAAATTGAAAAAGTATTTGTCAATAAGGCTGAGATTGGTACACTCTTGACAAGTCTAATTTCAATGAGGTATCAAGAAAAATGTATCATCAGGGAGTACATTATGCAAATGTCTCATCTTGCTTCTAAGTTGAAAGCATTTAAGTTGGACCTTTCTGAGTACTTGCTAGTGCATTTGATTTTGATATCCCTTCCACTACAGTTTAGCCAGTTTAAGGTGAGCTATAATTGTTAGAAAAAGACTTGGTCTCTAAATGAGCTCATCTCACACTATGTTCAAGAAGAGAATAGACTGAAGCAGGAAAAGATAGAAAGTGCTCACTTCGCCACTGTGCCAAAAGACAAAAGGAAGGACAAGAAGAGAAAGAATAAGGAGGTTGTAGATACAACAATATAAAAGGAACAACATCAAGAACTAACTACAAATGGTTGTTTCTTTTGTAAAGCTGAAGGTCATAAGAAGAAGGATTGTACCAATTATCACGCATAGCGTGCAAAGAAAGGTACACCTCTTAATTTTGTTTGTTTTAATGTTAATTTTACTTCGGTACCAAGACACAGATGGTAGATTCCGGTATAACAATTCACACTATTGTGTCTGTGCAGGGTTGCCTAGACTATCAAAAGCCTGATGATGGTGAAAGATACATCTACTATGTGATGGCAAGTCGGTGGAGCGAAGTAATTGGAACTTTTAGATAATTGTTAAGAACCTATTTTATTTGAATTTGAACGAGACTTCTGTTGCACCATTTCTTTGATGGGATTTGATTCCTGTTTTTGTATTAGACAAGTTTGATTATTTTTATTTATTTGAAAATGAAAAAAAAAAATAGTCTCTTACATAATTCAAACTCGGTTGGTCACAGTTCTTTATCATGTTACAATAATCTATACTTACTTGATATGATTGTTTCATTCAATAAACCTTGCATGTTAATATAACTGGTAATAAGGTAAATTAATCATCCAGTAGACAACTTCTTTATGGCTAGAGAGATTAGACCATATCTCTAAATGAGAATTAAAAGACTTTTGTCCAATAATATTTTCTATCCCCTCAATTTTTCAGAATTTTTATCCCACTATTAAGGCTACTTTTTTCAACAATATGAGATTCTTTAAGGATGTTGAGTTTGCGAGGGGGGGAGTTAAGGACTTTGTCTTTGAGGAGGAACATATTGATATTCCTCTAGTTGTTATTGTCAATGCTCAGGAACAACTTTCTATACCGGACATTGTTCAAAAAGCAAATTCGGATCAAAGACAATATCATTCCACCCGTCCTTCAAAAAGTAGTTCTCAAAGAACAAACTCTACAACCTCAAGAATAAATTTCAATAAAGAAAATCATCTATGGTCTTAAGAAAGTGTCTCATTAATAGTATTACTAATTTCAGAAAGTTATTGCCTCATTTGGTTTCGAGATAAATCTTGTTAATTATTGTGTATACCACAAGTTTAGTGGGAGTAAGTATATTTTTTTATTGTGTGATGTGTGATCAGCTTTGTATGCGTCTGAATATCTCAATTAATTAGGGTTGTTGTGCAGATATTTGAACAATTTATAAACTTATCTTTTGAAAGCAGCTTAAAGGTTCAAAAGGTAATTACATAGAACAAATATATTATGCTCACATAAAGAAAGTCGAAAAAATTAATGATAATAAGGTATTTAGATATCGAGTTCACTAGATGCTGACATAATGTGACATACTTGGTTGATGAGCTACATAAGGAAGAGTGTTAAACGAATACTCATAGATTTTTTCACCATGGAAGCTAATTTATAACATATTATATAGCATCTGATTATGGAATACGACTGCAGAATTTTATCGCTGGCTGCAAATCTATGGATAAAGTTGAAAGGATACTTAAGTTATTTTGTGACAACAAGCTAGCAGTCTTGTATTCCAATAACAACAGGAGTTCAATAAAGTCAAAGCATATTGACATAAAGTTCCTGGTTGGTTAAGAAAGAGCTCAGAGTGAATAGGTATCTATAAAGAATATCGGTACAAATTCAATGGTTATGGATCCACTTACTAAGGGACTACCTCCCAAGGTTTTCATGAGCATATTGCTCATATGGGTGTCATTTCATTTAAGGATATTCAGTTTTGGTGGGAGTTTGTACTCTTAAATGTTCTTTATGAATACAATTCGGTTTCAGTTTAAGGTTTCAGGTAATGATTTCAGTCTAAGGATATTTGAGCTTATTTCTGTAGAAATAAAGTATTCGGGTTATTTTTCACTCTAACTTGTTTTTTCAGTTGGACCAGTTGAAAATAGGCACGCATGGATCACATTACATGTAATTTTCATGCTATACATCCATACTTGATCTATATCATTTGGTTATGTAGGTATTCGTGATCAGGGAAGGTTTAATCACGATAAATATAACAAAAGCCGCTTTGGTTCAATATAGGCATGATCGGTGGACGAGATTGTTTGGAGGTACGTTGGTTTATGATAGCAAATATTTTGATCTCATAAGGTGACATACAATTATAGAGTTATATGTGTAGTCCAAGTGAGAGATTGTTAGAACTTTTTATGGACTTGCACATATATGGTATTAATAATAATTGTATGTTGGTTGTTATCACTAAATAGTTGACCCAAATTAAAAGTGATCTGCTAAGATTTTTAAAGGTAAATGGGTCTATTAGATACCTTATAAAATAAGGGGCCTTATGTGTAGATGCCCGGATGTAGTTTCTAATTTGATGATGAGCTAAATTAGAAATGCATAAACTTGTGCACCTATTAATAGGGTTGTGGTCCCCAAATCAAACATACGGTTTTCTTTCTAGCATCCCATTATTGGAAAGAAGAGAACGGCTTACATGTTGGTTTGGAAGACCGCTAACCACAAGAGGACAAGTTTCATTCATTTCCATGGATTCAGGTACGCTTCCGTATTTAGTTTTATTCTTGATAATTTGACATGATAGGTCCTGGATAAGAAATGATGGTATTCATCTCAATAGTATTTTGGTTCTAACACTTACATATAGCTTTTAATTCCTAATCAATTGATGCAATAAGAGTGGGAAACATAGTTCGGCTAGAAAACGAAAAGTGTAAGCAAGAGTTGATTAAATTGTTTACCCTTAAATTCGAGTAACAATTGAATTTGTTCGTAGTGCTAAGGATTTACAAATTGATTTGATACAATGTAAGATATAATGTAAAGCAATTGAATTTTAATAAGAAAAAGAACGATCAAATCGCTATATTTGAATGGATTGCTGATAATGAAGTGAACACAATAAAAGATGATTGATATTGATAAATGACAGCTGAAATATTTAGTATTTTTCTCGTAAATGTTCTGTTTTACAATGAAGGTAGATACCCTTCTTATAGGTAAAATGAGACTCCTCAATATGGTAAAAACCTAATTACAAGATAAAATCCCTTCAATTACGGGATGGAATTCCTTAAATAATGGTTTAACGTCTATAACGGTTGAGATCTTCACTCCCGCCGGGATATCAGAAATCCACGAGATATCCGGTTGAAACTGATCTTTCGTTACGAGGTGTGCTTTCGCCGACCGACGTCGATTGCCTTATCTCGGTTGCTCCAGTTCCGTACCCGTCTTGCTGACCCCGGATTGAAGCAAACCGGTCTTGCATCGTGCCCGGGCTCGATCCTCCTCACGTGGTCGATTATATCTGACCCAATACAGATAGTCCCCTCGTTTATTGGAGAGTAAGGACAAAAAATGACATGAACCTCCGTTCTTTGAGATCTCCGGTTAAACGACCAACGCCTTCATTAAGCCTGACTCGAAGTCAGAGGCATCAAGTCACTCAACACTAAAGGACTCCTTATTAGCGTGTGACGGCAGCGCCGTGACGCACGTGACCACCAACATAAGAAATCATTGCTTGTCCCATCTACCTGCAGACTCTGCAACTTCTGTGTACAACATTTAATGTTTCTTTGCATCGTGCTCTGAACCGCCGCTTTTTGAGAAAGTATAAATACTTCTCTCCTTCTTTGTATTTCTTTCTTTACTTTTACGCTGTCTAACAATTTGTTTCCATTAGCTTTCTTCATCAAAAACCTCCTTTTTATTTTACTTCTCGCTTCTGCTACTTCAATCGTCATGGCCAAAACTTCTAAATCAGTTTCCCAGAAACAACAACCTTCACCTGCTCAGTCTGTTGAAGAGGCTGAGCCTGTCCATGTTGAGGAACCCTCCATGGAACCTCCATTGAAAGCTTTTATACCAATTGGGTGCTTTATAGGTTTCGACTTCAAAGTCAAGAAGCCTTCCTCGGTACCTGGCCGAGGCGAACCGGTCTCGTTGTATATCAGTTTGATCACTCAAAGGCATCTCGACAGGGTAAAGGCTGAATGCCAATGGACCGATAAAGACGTGGTAATCCCTTCCTCGGATGAAGCTATTACCACTCACATGGAAGGCTATCTCAGCGTATATACCTACCCATTCACATTTGGACCCTTGGACCCTATAATCGTTGAATTTTGTAGGAGATACAACGTTACTCTAGGTCAGGTCCATCCCTCCGTGTGGCGTATAGTTTATCTCTTTCGCTTTTTTGTGAGTAAGGTTGAAGGGGGGCATCCTTTCACCATCGATCACTTACTCCGATTATACCGTCCCCGAATGTTCTGAGGGGGACTGATAAAACTTGCTCGACGGGCTAGCAAGGCTTCGTTCTCGAGCATTGATGAAGATAGGGACCGAGGTTGGATGAGTAGATTTGTCCGAATCAAGACCTCCGATCTGATCCCTGCCGATAACATGCCGTTCCCTGAAAAGTGGAACATGAAACGTAAGCGTTTCTTCACTTGAGATCACTTATTATTTTTCTTCCAATGTTTAACCGACGTGTTGTGATATGCAGCTGTTTCCCAGGCGCCGGCCGCGATTCAGCATTTAGAAGAGTGGGTCAGGAAGGTCGTGGCCCAAAGGTCCTATTCGGAACGGGCCTGGCGGGAGATATAGAAAGGCCTTTGGGAGGCCAAGAGTCATGGTGAGCTTCAGTAACGTTCATATTATTCCAAAATAATCGGTATCAACACTTAGCCTTTTGAAAATTCATTTTGCAGGTCTCTCGAAGGATGCCGAGTTGAGATCGGCACCCACTGGTGAGGCAGTTCCTCGTCCCCTTCCCATATCGGGGAAAGAGGGAGGAAAGAAGAGGTAAGAGGCTCCCGGTCATGCTGAGCCCGAGAAAAAGAAAGGCAGGAAAAATATGAGGGCTCGCAAAATCAAAGTTACCGACCCTTCCATTCAACTGAGCGACGATTCCGAGGGGGAAATTAGCCCGAAACCTTAAACGACAAATCCCCTAGGGCAGTCCCCGAGTCGAGTGTGGAGGAGACCTGCGCTTCCCAAGAAGAGAACATCGAAGCGGGAGCAAGGACCGGGAGCCGGGCCGACACAGGAGCGGCGACACAAAGGTCCTCAGACATTCCGGAGATGGTGCATTCACCTTCCTTTTCAGAGGCAGCTCTGAATGATGCCCAAGATGCAAGAATGCACACACCGAGCAAGGAGCTGGTTACAGCCGGGCCCTTTGAAGAATTTTTCGACGGGGTACCGTCGGCTGATACCTTCGGGCTTGAAATCCCAAGAAGGAGTCCCCCGGCCGAGACGAGTGGCGTGTCGGCCGGTATCAAATTGACCGATAAATTCCCCGATCTGAGCTCGAACCCTGATCGGAAGAGGGTGATAACTTTCACCGTCCCCGAGGATGTCCGAGCACTAGGCGCACCGATAGGCGTGGCCAGTTATCTCCACTGCTTGGTGACTGAAGAAGACCAAGCCGCAATGAATGCAGTGGATTGGGCTTGCTTGTTCAATGAAGCTCAACAGGCATTGAATAGGGTATGCTTTCTTGTTTGTTTTAAACTACGCTCGATGTCTTGATTCTAAGTCTATACTGACAGTTTTTAGCTCATATTTCCCACAGTCTTCGGTGCTTTATCATGAAATGTTCCTTCGAATCAGAGAAGGAATGACACAAGAAAAGGCTCAACGTCAGCGGCTCGAAAGTCAGATATCGAGCCTCCGGGCCGAGCTGGATTTTGTAAGGAGAGAGCATATCAACGATGTCGACCAGCTGGGGCAAATGACTAACCGGTTGGACCGACTCCGGTTTGAACTGCACGAGGCCAAAGCTAAAACGAGCGGGTGGAGAGCCATGGTCGAGACTTTAACTGTAGAGAAAGAGGCTCTCCAAACTCGATTAAGAGAACAGGCCTCGGAGGCGCAGGAGAGAATCGGAGCTCTGATTAAGGACAATGAATCCCAACAGCTCCAAGTTGAGTCACTTACCCAAGATCGGGTGATTCTGGTCAACCAGCTACAGGAAGCAAAATCGGAGATTGCCACCACCAAGGCCAATGCTGAAGACTTAATAGCTCAGTATAGAGCCGATGCCGAGGTCGCCCAAGAGCAATCGAAGACACTGGTTGAATACACTCAGTGCCAAACTCGCCTTTCCGTTCTTGAGGAGCTTCAAGCCCGTGGTTTTGATCTGTCTTCGGAAATTGCTGAGGCAACAAAGATTGAGGCTGATATGAGGAAGCAAACCTTTCCCGAGGAAGATGAAGACGGCTCGGACTGATGTTGTATCAATATTTTGTAGCCCGGATATGTAAAAATTTCATCATATGTATAAACATCTTTGATTTTGTTCCTTGACTTTCATGTCTTGCCATATCCTGCCTTAGCTAGGATTATAAGTAGCGACCGACTGAATTGGTTAATAATTAGTTCGGCCTTAGCCTCGTTGTAAATTCAGAACGGGTTAAATGCGTTTTATTTGCTCTGTTTTCGACGATTAAGCTATGCTTTTTGGTATGCGAATCGGGATCATGCCTTAGCAGAAATTAGGCCCCTTTCAATCTGATTCGGCCTTGGCCTTGTTTTGGATAATCGAAGTCTTGTCCTTGCAAACTTCGATCAATTTTGAGTTTTTAATTTAATTCGGCCTTGGCCTTTCATAAACCGGGGTTTCCTAAATCGGTCTCAACCCCCTTCGTGTTTTGTTAACTCACCAAGGCCTTGGCCTGATCAGTTGATTTCGGGGTTTGCCTTGTTAGGTCTTATCCCCCCTTGGATTCAATGTGCATCTTTTGCCAATGTCAATTATTGATAATGCGAAGATAATTGAAAAAGCTCTTGGGCTTAAGAATACAATGTAGGTGCCAAATGACTTTGTTAATATTCATGTGCTTGTACATCTTCATTTGACGGTGGGGGATCGGATCGATCTACTTGGGTACGGCTCTTCTGACCGTTTGACCCTTACATCAATTCCTAGCGATCTTTATGTAGCCCCCTCGAAATCGAAGTGAGTAGATGAAACATCATTAGAGTTTAACATAAGACTTGTGAGTTCCGATGAATGATTGATCTATGTTAGCACGACATACGGTTGCCTCATTAAAAACCTTGCCGTAAAACCCAATTTGGGACAAAACCGGTCGAAGGAAAAAAGAGTGCAACGCGTGCTTTCAGTCCTAATACCTTGTGCTAACTTGCTTGATATCGACCTATCCTGCATGTGTCAGTGCCGATAAACAAAATAAAAAGAAAGTAAAAAGGCGAAGTAAGTTACCTTAACAATAGTATCGCTTCAAGTGGCCCACATTCCAATTATTCGGTAGCGACTTACCATCCATAGTCCCGAGCTTGTAAGATCCCTTCCCGGTGACCTTCAACACAACATAGGGACCTTCCCAGTTCGGTCCCAATTTTCCTTCGTTGGGGTCCCGGGTATTGGGCGTGATTCTCCTAAGTACCAAGTCCCCCGCACTGAAGTATCGGAGACGAGCTCTCCGATTATAGTACCTCTCGATTCTTTGTTTCTGAGCTGCCATTCGGACTAGAGCGGCTTCTCTTCTTTCATCTAAGAGTTCCAGACTAATATGCATAGCCTCCCGGTTGAATTCTTCGGTTGCGTGTTGAAACCTGATGCTTGGTTCGCCTACCTTGACCGGTATCAATGCTTCGGTGCCATATACTAGGGAAAACGGGGTGGCTCCGGTACTAGTTCTTTCGGTTGTTCGGTATGCCCACAGGACTTCGGGTAACATTTCCCTCCATTTTCCTTTAGCATCGGCTAGTCTTTTCTTCAGGTTTCGGATTATGGTTTTGTTGGTCGATTCTGCTTGGCCATTGCCACTGGGGTGATAAGGGGTTGAAAATATCATCTTGATTTTGTTGTCTTCGAAGAACTTGGTTATCTTGCTGCCGATAAATTGTTTTCCGTTGTCGCATACGATTTCCGAAGGCATCCCGAATCGGCAGACAATATGGTCCCATATGAAGTCGATTACCTCTTTTTATCTGGCCTTCTCGTAAGCCTGTGCTTCCACCCACTTAGAAAAATAGTCAGTCATAAATAGGATAAATTGAGCTTTACCTGGTGCTCGAGGGAAGGGACCTACAATATCCATCCCCCACTTCATAAATGGCCATTGCAATATGACTGAATGTAATGTTTCTGCAGGTTGGTAGATGATCGGTGCATGCCTTTGACACCCACTGCATTTGCGTACAAATTCTTTTGCATCCTTCTCCATGTCGTTCCAGTAATAGCCGGCCCGAATTACCTTTCGAACTAATGAATCGGAGCCGGAATGATTGCCACAAGCTCCTTCGTGTATTTCTTTCAAAATGTATTCAGTGTCTCCCGGTCCGAGACATATAGCTAGAGGTCCTTCGAAGGTCCTTCTGTACAGAGTTCCATCATCGGCTAGGCAAAATCGGGCCGCCATCGTGCGCAGTGCTCTCGATTCTTTGGGATCGGACGGCAATTTACCAGAGCTGAGATACTCTACATACTTATTCCTCCAATCCCAGGTCAAGCTCGTTGAGTTGACCTCGGCGTGACCTTCCTCCACCATCAACCTTAACAACTACACGACTTTTTCAGAGTCAATTTCTTCGTCTTCGATCGATGAGCCTAAGTTGGCAATGGCATCGGCTTCGCTGTTTTGTTCACGAGGTATGTGCTGCAGGGTCCACTCCTTAAACCTGTGTAACGTGACCTGAAGTTTATCCACATACCTCTGCATACGTCCTTCCCTGATTTCGAACGTTCCATGTACTTGGTTGGCAACAAGGAGGGAGTCGCACTTGGCCTCGATTACTTCCGCTCCAAGGTTTTTGGCCAACTCTAGACCTGCGATCATAGCCTCATATTCGGGCTCATTGTTAGTCAGTTTTATAGTTCTAATAGATTCTCTAATCGTGTTCCCGGTCGGGGGCTTGAGTACGATGCCTAGCCCCGACTCCTTTGAATTTGAGGCACCTTCTGTGAACAGAGTCCACACTCCCGGAGGAGTCCCCGATTTAGCCATGAGTTCTTTCTCGACTTCGGGGATGAGCGACGGTGTGAAGTCAGCGACGAAATCGGCCAACACCTGAGATTTTATCGAGGTTCGAGGTCGATACTCGATATCGTACGCACTGATCTCGATGGCCCACTTGGCTAATCGACCCGATAACTCAGGTTTATGCATAACATTTCTAAGGGGGTAGGTCGTCACCACGCATATTGGGTGACATTGAAAATATGGTTTCAATTTCCTAGAGGCACTCAGTAAAGCGAGTGCTAGTTTTTCTAAGTGTGGGTACCTGGTCTCCGCTTCTCCTAATGTCCTACTAACGTAGTAAATAGGAAATTGCGTACCTTGTTCTTCTCGGACCAAGACCCCGCTCACTGCTATCTCCGATACAGTGAGGTAAAGGTATAACTGCTCACCCGTTTTTGGTATATATAGTAAAGGCGGGCTAGAAAGATACCTTTTAAGTTCCTCCAATGCATGCCGGCATTCCGGTCCCCATGAGAATTCGTTCTTCTTTTTTAGTAAATTGAAGAATCGATAACTCCTGTCCGACGATCTCGATATAAATCGGCCCAAAGCTGCAATCCGGCCTGTCAATTTCTGTACGGCTTTGACGCTGTCGACGACCGTTATGTCCTCGATGGCCTTAATTTTGTCTGGGTTGATTTCTATTCCCCGGTTTGAGACCATAAACCCAAGGAACTTCCCCAAGCCCACTCCGAACGCGCATTTTTTCGGATTCAATTTTATGTTGTATTTCTTCAGAACATCAAACGTTTCCTGCAAATGACTTAAATGGTCCTCTACTCGCAGGGACTTAACCAACATGTCATCGATATAAACTTCCATCATTTTACCTAGCTGTTTTTCAAACATTTTATTTACTAGGTGTTGATATGTCGCTCCTGCATTCTTAAGCCCGAAAGGCATCACATTATACCAGTAAGTGCCATACTTAGTGATGAAGGATGTTTTTTCTTGGTCATCCTTATCCATTTGTATCTGGTTGTACCCAGAATAGGCGTCGAGAAAACTAAGAGTCTCATGGCCAGCAGTAGCATTGATCATACGATCGATGTTGGGCAAAGGGAAGGAGTCCTTGGGGCATGCTTTATTTAGGTCTTTATAATCTATACACATCCTAAGTTTGTTTCCCTTTTTAGGGACTACAACTACATTAGCCAACCATTCTGGGTACTTGACCTCTCGAATGGACCCTATATTTAAGAGTTTAGTTACCTCGTCCTTGATGAAGGCCTGCTTAACTTCGGACTGAGGTCTCCTTTTTTGGTTGATCGGCCGGAATTTCGGGTCGATACTCAACTTGTGCGTTGCAATTTCCGGTGGTATGCCTGTCATGTCTAAATGGGACCAAGCAAAGGAATTTTCATTAGCTGAAATGAAAGTAAGTAATTTGGACCTGAGCTCGGAGTTTAAGCCCGAGCCCAGGTATACCTTTCGATCGGGTGCGTCGCCACGGATCGAGACTTGTTCGAGCTCCTCGACCGTCGATTTGGTTGCGTCGGACTCATCCGGAGCAATAAACGATCGGGTCACCCTGTAACTATCTTCGTCGAGCTGATCCTGTTCACCCCCATTAGTTGAAGGCGGCTACTCTGATTGCTATTTAGCTTTCTGTGGGGGGACGGTAGATTTCGGTGCCGCTTCCTCCACTGCGAACATTTCCCTTGCCGCATGTTGTTCCCCGTAGACAGTGACGACTCCCTCGGCCGATGGAAACTTCAACATTTGATGTAAGGTTGAGGGTACGGCCTTGATATCATGTATCCAAGGTCTCCCAAGCAAGGTGTTATATCTCATATCGCCTTCGATTACGCTAAATTTTGTTGCCCTGATGGTCCCAGCGATATTTACCATCAGCGTTATCTCACCCTTGGTTGTTTCTGAAGCCATGTTGAAACCGTTGAGGACCCGGACTTCGGAGATAATCTGATTTGACAGACCCAGTTGCTCAATGACCCAAGATCGAACTATGTTGGCCGAGCTCCCAGGGTCGATAAGTACGCGCTTTACTCGGGTATCATGTACTAGCATCGAGATCACCAGTGCATCATTATGAGGTTGTATAAGACCTTCGATATCCTTGTCGCTAAAATACAAAGTTCCTTCTATTGCATAGTCCCGAGCACGTTTTTCTCGGGTAATAGATATTTTGGTGCGTTTCAACACCGGTACTTGAGGCGCATCTGCTCCCCCGATTATCATGTTGATTGTGTGTCGCGGATCTTCTTGATTTGCTGGTCTGTTCCTATTTTCGTAGTGGTTTTTTGCGTAGTGGTTTTTTGCTCGATCGCTTAGAAATTCCCGAAGATGCCCATTTTCGAGCAACCGGACTACTTCTTCTCTCAGCTGCCGGCAATCTTCCGTTCTGTGCCCGTGAGTGCCATGATACTTGCATATAAG
Source organism: Nicotiana obtusifolia (assembly GCA_002018475.1). Classification (NCBI taxonomy): domain Eukaryota; kingdom Viridiplantae; phylum Streptophyta; class Magnoliopsida; order Solanales; family Solanaceae; genus Nicotiana; species Nicotiana obtusifolia. The sequence goes on from MCJB01030604.1 coordinate 18,479, forward strand.
GTTGGGGTCTCTCTTGGCAGGGTCCGTTTGTAACGGTCTTGGCCATTTGGTGTCTTTGATGCGACCGATTGCTGAAACAAGAGTCGCCGAATCGACATTAAAATTATACTAGGACAAATGAGGTGCTTCTTGGCAGTTACTGGTTCTCTCAAAGTTGTTTTTCGGTAACAGTCTCCTGTTCCTTTGGTTGAGGTCGTTCCTGCTTTCGATCTTCTGGGTATGGCCGGTGTCTATATCGATTCGACCTTGGTTCTCGATAGTTATCCCTTAGAGATCGATCAAAAGTTCTAATCGGGTAGGAAGAGCCCGATGAAACCCCGATCTGATCATCTTTTACCCTGATCTTCGACTGATACCGGTTTTGAATGTCTGCCCAAGTGACGGCTGGGTACTCGATCAAGCTCTGTTTGAGTTATTGAGATGCCGCAGAACTTCTGGCGTTGAGCCCTTGAATAAAGGCTTGCACGGCCCAATCATCTGTAACCGGTGGCAGGTCCATTCGCTCCATTTGAAAGCGAGACACGAATTCTCTTAGCATTTGGTTGTCGCGTTGTCTAACTTTGAATAGATCTGATTTTCTCGTTTCAACCTTGATGGCGCCCGCATGGGCTTTGACGAAGGTATCGGCGAGCATGGCAAAGGAATCAATGGAATTCGGTGGTAAGTTATGATACCACGTCATTGCTCCCTTGGAGAGGGTCTCTCCAAATTTTTTTAGGAGGACGGACTCGATTTCATCGTCTTCGAGGTTGTTTCCTTTTATAGTATAGGTGTAAGCCGTCACGTGCTCATTTGGATCTGAAGTCCTGTTATATTTAGGGATTTCGGGCATGCGGAACTTTTTTGGGATCGGTTTTGGAGCGGCGCTGGACGGGAAAGGTTTTTGCACAAACTTTTTTGAGTCCAAACCCTTCAACACCGGAGGGGCCCTCGGTATCTGGTCTACCCTTGAATTATACGTTTCAACCTTCTTGTCGTTTGCCTTAATTCTTTTTTCACCTGTTTCGACCCGTTTGGTCAACTCCTCGAGCATTTTGATAATCTCGGAGTTGATTCCTGAACCGCTCTCATCCGGTTGTGCTGTGATCCGCTCATTTTGTTGGGCTACCCCTCGAGAAGAAATGGCTTCGGCCCCGCCCGGGTTCCGATCGCGACTTTGCAATTGAGCTATGGCCGCTTGCTGGGCTTGCAGCATATCAAATATTACTTTGAGGATGATTTCATTTCCTCCACTATGTTGAATCCCTGAGTGATTTTCCCCCTGAACGCTGTTTGATGGGCCAGGGGTCTGATCTGCGTCGACTGCTATTTGGGAGTTAGCGTCGATCGGGACCTCGTTTCCGGGCATAACGTTGTTTTCGCCTTGGTGGTTAAACTCGTTGTTGGCGGGGAGTGAATGTGACATGATTATGCTATAATCTGAAAAACAGAAGATTCTGCAAAGAGCAAGTGTAAAATAGTGTGTAACAGATAATTGTATCAAAAAAATTCACTAATATCCTTAGCCCCACGGTAGGCGCCAAACTGTTTACCCTTAAATTCGAGTAACAATTGAATTTGTTCGTAGTGCTAAGGATGTACGAATTGATTTGATACAATGTAAGATATAATGTAAAGCAATTGAATTTTAATAAGCAAAATAACGATCAAACCGCTATATTTGAATGGATTGCTGATAATGAAGTGAACACAATAAAAGATGATTGATATTGATAAATGACAGCTGAAATATTTAGTATTTTTCTCGTAACTGTTCTGTTTTACAATGAAGGTAGATACCCTTCTTATAGGTAAAAGGAGACTCCTCAATATGGTAAAAATCTAATTACAAGATAAAATCCCTTCAATTACGGGATGGAATTCCTTAAATAATGGTTTAACGTCTATAACGGTTGAGATCTTCACTCCCGTCGGGATATCAGGAATCCACGAGATATCCGGTTGAAACTGATCTTTCGTTACGAGGTGTGCCTTCGCCGACCGACGTCGATTGCCTTATCTCGGTTGCTTCAGTTCCGTACCCGTCTTGCTGACCCCGGATTCAAGCAAACCGGTCTTGCATCGTGCCCGGGATCGATCCTCCTCATGCGGTCGATTATATCTGACCCAATACATAAATGATAAAAGATACAAATAATTTTCCATTAATTTGTAAAAGATAATTATTAGTTAATTAATTGACAAAGCTCTAGACTTAAACTATTATAACTTGTAAAGAGCATAATAACTACACATGAAAAAAATTTACTTCCAGAGAAGAATTATATAAATTGCCTCATTTTCGAAATAAAGAAATGCTCAAGACCTCATTGGTCAAATTAGAAAAGTCGTTTACGCGACTTTAACTATTTTTCAAGTCGAAAATGTTTGCTGTCTGCATTATTAATGACCAGACGATTCAGCTAATCTTTTGGATGACTTTTACTGGCAATCGCTAATGAAAAGATATAATGATAATATAAACTGACGTAAAATTTATTGATATTCTATGTTTATATCAACTCATTTCTCCACTTCTTATTCGCACGGGTGTTTTAGCATATAAACGGTCCCATATATCTTCCCTTTTTAGACTATGACAAGAGAGCAGTTATTGCCCAAGGTTCCTCTTAATGTAATCGTTGAAGTCAAAGTAGGCAGCTGATAATAGGCAGATGTATATGTCGATTTCTAAGGAAAAGAAATTTGAAATGAGAATTCCGTTCCACATGATGGCATGAAATAGTTAGATAACTTATTAGTAGTTTTTTATCTTTAAACTGTTACATGTCAAACTTTAAATAGTTAAAATTATTGCTTCCAATGAAATTAAATATAAGGAACATAATTGTTTATCCGTAAAATGGTACAGTTAAATTTATATGTGGTTTATAGACTAGTGAACTATTTGATCCTAAAATGATAAATAAATTAAATAAGAATATAAGACTTAATATTGAAAAAGAGACAAGATAGCGAAAATTCTGGTTCAGAGAGCAGAGCTTCCGGAGGCAGCAGTAGCAGTATTAGTAAGCAAGAAGATAAAATATTATTCAGCTTTGAACAGAGTATAGCATGTGCTTATCAGAAAAATTCGCCTCCTACAATGGTTGTAGAGGTTACTATTTATAGTTGTACCTAGGGAACAAGGTCCTAGGATCAAGCCTCTCTTTCATGACAATTATGAGGGCCATTGAAGAATGTTAGACAGTAAATGCCATATTCTTTATAACAGACCATGTACTTAACGCAATAGAATTTCTCCATTAAATGCTACCGTGTGGCAGATATTTATTTCGTCTTTATGAATACCATTCCTTTCGGTAATAAACGAGATCGTTGCCTTCAGACCTGATTGACTTCTGTTTTTGACTCCATGTGTCGCTTTATTATGCGAGCATTTAATACAAACATATTTTACCCTATACAGTTAGTCTCCCTGCTTTCCAATGGCATAATCTTGTGTCACCGGAAAGTTAAGTAAATATACCTTTGTTGGCGGGAAATTCTCTAAGCCCCTCTGAAAAGTTTCTGACGATTAATTAGACGCACATCTCTCTGCATTTAATGCCCCAAACATGCATCATCCCACGATTCAGCAACACTTTTATCGGTTATCGAGGTAATTATGGCCACGATTTTAGCCGTCTATTCCTTTACTTATACACATCAACCTTCTCCATTTACACTTCATAACTTTCCAAACTCTCTCAAACTCTCTTTACGCAACTCATACTTGTTTTCAACTCTCTCTAATCTTCTTCTTCAGAAAAAACCTTTTCTCCCTTTTACTAAATATGGCTTCTTCTTCCTAAAATCCCAGTTCTTCAAGGAACGAAGGAAGTGCTGATGATGCTACTCCTCCCACGGTGAGCACCATTATTCCTAGAAGGCTTATTACAACTAAGGACTTCGGAGAGAAGTACCCATCTGCTAACCCCTGAACATGGGTTGTTGGTCTGTATCCTTCTTCCATGCGTCCTTCCAACATCCTTGTTGTGAAGGAAGATTGTAGTTGTCATGATTTAAACATCATCGCTCCTGAACTGCCAGAGTGGGCAACCTTATTTGAAAAGGGTTTTACGTATGTTTATACGTATTTTTTTACTTTGGGTCCAATCTCAGTGACCGGGTGGCTTAACTCCGTTATCTTGGAGTTTTGCCTTCGTTACCAAGTCTGCTTGGCACAGATGAGCCATTCTGTTTGGCAGAATGTTGCTTGTCTCCGACTGCTATGCCAGGAGACGGGGGAAGAACTCTCCCTAACTCCGATGATGAACCTTTATTCCCCCAAGATTTTTCGTATGGGAATGATAAACTTCAGCGAATGTGGTCACCATGCTTTACTCACTAGCATGGATGATGACAACGACTGCGGGTGGATGGAGCGGTTTGTTGTAGTATCTACTAGGAACATCATCCCGGCCATGACCTCATCCTTTCTCGAATTATGGAATCGTATCCGTAAGTTCATCGTTTGTCTTTTCTTCTAGTTAAATATTGTCCCGTGCTATTACTGATCCTTCTTCTTTGACTATTTCAGCAACTCGATGGACACCCCTAAGGGTTGAAGGCCAAAAATCATGGTAGGTCGAACCCATCTTGTCTTTACCTTTCGTATGGGAATATTGATTAACCTTTCTCTCCTGTTGAATTCAAGTCTACCCCAATGCTCCATTACCGTCTCTGAGGAGGATGTTTTGGCTGATTCCTCAAATGCGGCGAGGTTGTTGCAGGAGGCCTTTTCCTGAACGGGTGTAGTCGGACCTGCTTCTGGTGCAAGTGCTTCTTCTCGAACTCACCGGTCGGAGAACAAGCAACAAAAAAAAGGCGACGGTCCTCCCGCGGCCGAGGGAAAAATAAATAGGCAAAGCGTGCCCGAGTCATCCTCAGATGCTGTGTTGATGAGCGCCGCGCCCGAGCCGGCCATAAACAACATGGTGATCGATGATGATGGAGGAGCCAATGATGAGGGGGCTTCTCTATATAAAAGACGACGGCCTTCATCAGCTCAAGAGAATGCTCAATCTGTTGAGCTAGTTACACCAACCGAAGACGACGCCCCATTGCTATGGAAGGAGTATGATAAGGTGGAAGATGCTAAATCTCGGTCTTGAGTCCCAGTCGCCGTTCCCGATACCGCGAAGCAGGGTACCAGATCTCTTTCATCTTCGGTTGATGAGCAAGCAACAACTAGCACTGCATTTGCCGCAACTGCTTCTCAACCTACAACCCCATCTCCTTCTTCGCCAACCTTGCCTTCGCCACCAGCAACTGCGACATCATCTCACCAATCGCAGTGGCCCGAGAGGAGGATTGTCCCTTTTACCCAGTCCCTAGTTCATGAGAACTTGGGGCATAAATATTCTGCCTCCTCCAAAGATCCTCAAAGGAGGAGGAGCGTTTCCCTATCGGTTTCTACCAGATGCTATCTGCTGTCCCGATCGGTAGCACTTGCTAATTATCTGAAGCCTCTGGCTTTAGAAAGCGATAGGAATAAAATACAATCTTTCTCACGAGAATGTTTGTTGCACAGCGCCATGCACAACACAGCAGTGGTACAAACTTTGTTTTGTCTGTTATTTTTTATATCTTAGTTATGGTAGGGCTTTTAGTTTGTGTTTCTGTTTTGTAGGTTAACTTCCTTTCTTTCACGGGCCTTCAAAGGTTGATTCTTGATAAGGAGGAACTCACCTCCAAGTGAGATCAACTGTTGGCCGAGCGTGACCAAACTACTGCTCGCCTCTCAGAATTGGAAGCACGAGCTGCTAAGGCCGTTGAGTTTGAGGCTCGGTTGCAACAAAACGAGCAAGAGGTAGTGACCCTTGGCCAAGAATCTGCTCTGTTTAGGGTACAATTTGAAGAGGTTAGGGCCAAGTGGGTTGAAGTCTATAATGTCGTTCTTGGTGCATCCAATTGCGAGGCTGCCTCTGCTGAAAGATTGAATAATTTGGGGGCAGCCTTGAACTCCATAGCTAAGAAGTTGCTGCTGCCAAAGAGAAGTATGCCCGGTTGGAAGAGAGGCGTAAAAGGGTTGTTGAGCATAACATAGTTTTTCACTCCACCATTCGCGACCTCGATGTTAGCCTTCAAGTCATTAGGTCGGAGAGGAATAATCTTTTGACCGAGGTTGACCAGCTTAAGGAAGAGCTTCAGCGCCGAGCAGCTTCCCTCATTGTTGAAAAAACCTTCTCTATATATAGCATGAGGAGATAAACCTTGGAAAAGACCAAAGCGTGTGTCATTGATATTGATGCGGAGATCGCTAAGGTCCGTGAGCTGGAGACAACAGCCCAAAAGGGTCTCCCGGTCCAACCTGATGCTACCGACTCCTCTGGTTCTAGTTCCAAGTTCTCGGGAACTAATGAAAAACCAGAAGGGGATGACGTTGAAGGCGGATCCACCGACTTCTCCTGGGGGTGCAAATGTTTCTCTTCCTCCGGGTTCCGGAGATGTAGAGCGTCACTTTTGCTTTCTATTCTATACTTTTGTACTCGTACTTCTTGGCACATCTGCTATAAATGAAAGTACTTTTTCGTTCTAGTGTTGTGCAAGTTTTTCTCTATGCGTTCTTTTTGTTTAAGTATTCTCACAACTTTTCCGCGCCGAGATATGTGAGGCTTCAGGTGCGTTTTTTCCCGATAGTATTTGGATTACGGGCATATGTTCTTCTGAAATCAACCTTTCATAAGGGTTTCATAAGAGAGGGCCCTCTGATGTTTACGGTGCTCTTAAAGAGGACGTCTTCTGTTCATTATGGCACTAGCATTTGAAGTACTTGTTTAACTTTCAAATGATAAAATTAATTCATCGATAGGACAAGAAACAAGATAAAAATAAAAGGATTTTACTTTATTCCTTCCATTTTCAAAAGTACATAAGCATTCGTTGTGCTAAAATAAATCGCCATTACTAGTGGCTAACTTGTACAACTTGCTTCTACGAGGCTGGCCGCGCAGTCCCCCGTCCCGATGGTACAACTTTGTTTCCGGGTTTCGTGTTCTCGGTCAATGTGTCATTCATTGTTGCTATATTTTTATATCATTCCCCCCAAGTGTTCGAATGCGAAGATTGCGAATTTTAACATTGGATGCTTTGCACCTTTGAAAATTAACCATCCAGTAGATATATTCTTTATGGCACGAGAGATTAGATCATATCTCTAAAGGAGAATTAAGAGACTTCTGTGCAATAACATTTTCTAACCCCTCAATTTTTCAGAATTTTTATCCCCCTACTAAGGCTGCTTTTTCCAGTAATATGAGATTCTTTAAGGATGTTGAGTTTGCGGGGGGAGAGAGAGTTAAGGACTTTGTCTTTGAGGAGGAATATATTGATATTCCTCTTGTTGTTTTTGTCAATGCTCAGGAACAACCTCTATACCTCACATTATTCAAGAAGCAAATTCGGATCAAAGACAATATCATTCAACTCGTCTTCAAAAAGTAGTTCTAAAAGAACAAACTCTACAAACTCACGAATAAATTTCAATAAAGAAAATCATCTATGGACATAAGAAAGTGTCTCATTGATAGTAGTACTAATTTCATCAAGTTATTGCCTCACTTGGTTTCGAGATAAATCTTGTTAATTATTGTGTACACTACAAGTTTAGTGGGAGTAAGTATATTTTTTATCGTGTGACGTGATCAACTTTGTATGCGTCTGAATATCTCATTTTATGAATGTTGGGAAGATATTTGAAGAATTTATAAACTCATCTTTTGAAAGATGCTTAAAGATTCAAAAGGTAATTACATAGAACAAATATTTTATGCTCACATAAAGAAAGTCAAAAAAATTAATGATAATCAGCTATTTAGATATCGACTTCACTGGATGCTGACATAATGTGACATACTTGGTTGATGAGCTACAGAATGAATAAGTATCTATAGAGAATATTGGTACAAACTCAATAGTTGTGGATCCTCATACTAAGGGACTACATGAGCATATTGCTCATATGGGTGTCATGTCATTTAAGGATATTCAGTTTTGGTGGGAGTTATTACTCTTAAACGTTCTTTATGGACACAATTTGGCTTCAGTTTAAGGTTTCATGTAATGATTTCAGTTAAGGATATTTGAGCTTATTTCTGTAGAAAGAAAGTATACGGATTATTTTTCACTCTGACTTATTTTTTCAGTTGGATCAGTTGAAAATAGGCATGCTTGGATCACATTGCATGTAATTTTCATGCTATACATCCTTGATCTAAGTCATTTGGTTATGTTGGTATTCGTGATCAAGGAAGGTTTAGTCACGATAAATGTAACGAAAGCCGCTTTGGTTCAATATTGGCATGATTGATGGACGAGATTGTTCAGAGGTACTTTGGTGTATGATAGCAAATATTTTAAGCTCATAAAGCGACATACAATTATAGAGTTATATGTGTAGTCCAAGTGGGTGATGTTAGAACTTTTTGTGGACTTGCACATAGATGGTATTAAGAATAACTGTATGTTGGTTGTTATCATTAAAAGGTTGACCCAAATTAATAGTGATTTGCTAAGATTTTAAAATTAAATGGGTCTATTAGATACCTTGTAAAATATGGGGTCTTATGTGTAGATACCTGGATGTAATTTCTTATTTGATGATGAGCTAAATTAGAAATGCATAAACTTGTGCACCTATTAATAGGGTTATGGTCCCCAAATCAGGCATATGGTTTTCTTTCTAGCATCCCATCGTTAGAAAGAAGAGAACGGCTTATGTGTTGGTTTGGAAGACCGCTAACCACAAGACGACAAGTTTCATTTATTCCCTTGGATTCAGGTACGTTTCCATATTTAGTTTTATTCTTGATGATTTGACATGATAGATCTTGGGCAAGAGATTATGGTGTTTACCTCTAAAGTATTTTGCTTCTAACGCTTACATATGGCTTTTAATTCCTAATTAATTGATGCAATAAGTGTGCGAAACATAGTTCGGCTAGAAAACAAAAGGTGTAAGTAAGAGTTGAATTGATAAAAGATACAAATAATTTTCCTTTTATTTGCAAAAGATATATATAAGAGTTAATTAATTGACAAAGCTCTAGACTTAAACTATTATAACTTGTAAAGAGCATAATAACTACAGATGAAAATAAATTTACCTCCAGAGAAGAATTATATAAATTGCCTCATTTTCGAAATAAAGAAATGCTCAAGACCTCATTGGTCAAATTAGAAAAGTCGTTTACGCGACTTGAACTGTTTTTCAAGTCGAAAATGTTTGCTGTCTGCATTATTAATGACCAGACGATTCAGCTAATCTTTTGGATGACTTTTACTGGCAATCGCTAATGAAAAGATATAATGATAATATAAACTGACGTAAAATTTATTGATATTCGATGTTTATAGATTGTTCCCCACTTCTTATTCGCACGGGGTGTTTTAGTATATAAACGGTCCCATATATCTTCCCGTTTACTCTATGACAAGGGAGCAGTTATTGCCCATTTAATTTAAAAGTTAGGTTCCTCTTAATGTAATATTCGTGGTCAAAGTAGGCAGCTGATAATAGGCATATGTATGTGTCGATTTCTAAAGGAAAAGAAATTTGAAATGAGAATTCCGTTCCACATGATGGCATGAAATAGTTAGACAAACTTATAAGTAGTTTTTTTGTCTTTAAACTGTTACATGTTAAACTTTAAATAGTTAAAATTGTTGCTTCCCAATAAGTTAAATATAAGCAACATGATTGTTTACCCGTAAAACAGTACAGTTGAATTTATATGTTATTTATAGACAAGTAAATCGATTTCATCCTAAAATTATTAATAAATTAAACAAGAATATAAGACTTAGTGTTCAAATCGAGACAAGATAGGGAAAATTCTGGTTTCGGGAGCAGAGCTTCCGGAGCCAGCAGTAACAGTATTAATAAGCAAGAAGATAAAATACAATTGAGTTTTGAATAGAGTATAGTATGTGCTTATCAGAAAATTCGTCCCTTACAATGGTTGTAGAGCTCACTATTTATAGTTGTATGTAGGGAACAAGGTTCTAGGAGCAAGCCCGTCTTTAATGACAATTATGAGGGCCATTGAAGAATGTGTAATGTTGGACAGTGAATGCCTTATTTTTTATAATGGACCATGTACTTAATGCTATAGAATTTGTCCATTAAATGCAATCGTGTGGCAGGTATTTATTTCGCCTATATGAATACCATTCCTTTCGGTAACAAATGACATGGTTACCTTCGGACCTGATTGACTTTTGTCTTCGGCTCCACGTGTTGCTTTATTATGCAAGCATTTAATATGAACATATTTTACCATATACAGATAGTCCCCCTGCTTTCTGATGGCATAATCGTGTTTCATCGGGAAGATAAGTAAAGATACCTTTCTTGGCGTGAAATTCTCTGACCCCCTCTATAATGTTTCTAACTGTTGATTAGACGCACATCTCTCTACATTATGCCCCAAACACGCGTCATCCCACGATTCAGCAACACTTTTACCGGTCATCGAGGTAATTATGGCCATGATTTTAGCCGCATATTTCTTTACTTATACGCATCAACCTTCTCCATTTACACTTCATAACTTTCCAAACTCTCTCAAACTCCCTTTATGCAACTCATACTTGTTTTCAGCTCTCGCTAATCTTCTTCGTCAGAAAAAACCTTTTCTCCCTTTTACTAAATATGGCTTCTTCTTCCCAAAATCCCAGTTCTTCAAAGAACAAAGGAAGTGCTGATGATGCTGCTCCTCCCACGGTGGGCACCATTATTCCTGTTTACCCTTTATTATGAGTAATAATTAAATTTGTATGTGGTTTTAAGGATATGTGACTTGGTTTAATACAGTTAAAGAATGAACGGAAATAGAGACTAAATTCAGCGAACAAGGAAGAGAGCAAACCACCAATATTGAGTAGTTTTTCTGTGTTAGAATCCTCTGGAAATAAAATATGAAGTAGATAAATAAGTAGAATAGACTATAGCTTTTTGTATATTGATCGTAGATTATTGTGTGTCCCGTTTACAACAGTGTTTCCCCTTTATATAGGAAGGAGAAAGAACCCTGTATAAGGTAAAAAAATCTATCTACAAGGTAAAAAATCCCTAGAATTAATGACTACAACGTCTTTATTGATTTCTGCCGTGATTCCCGCCGAAAAACTCACTTATCACGGGATTTCCGGTCCTACAGTTACGTAAAACTGATAATTTTACCATAGGGTGTTTTACCCTAACCGGCCTCGACGATCTCGTCTCGGGCGCCCTGGCTTCGAGCTTCGTTCCGATGACATCCGGTCTCGGACTTCTCCTCTCGATGTCCTGCTCTCGGCCTATCGAGTAATGACTTCAATCGACGCTGGTTGTCAAATCCCAAAACCGGTACTCTCTATGCAAGTGATCGAATTCGATGCCATATAGATAGTCCCCTCGTTTTTTGGAGAGAAATGACAAAAAAAGATATGAGCCGCCACTTTTAAGATTAGGTTAAATGGAAACATACTTATGGCACGCGACACGGAATTCGGAACGTCATATCAGACAACACAAAACGTCTCGTTGATAAATGATGGCAGCATGACGACGCACGTGGCAAGTATCAAAAATGTCTTTTCATAGACTAACTGAAGACAAACTCTACAACTTCTGCAAGCGCCAAATTAATGCTTTCTCATTTTAGGACTCGAACCGCTGCCTTTAAAAGAGTATAAATAGCCCTCTCATTCTTCAGTTTTCAAGTTTGCGTTGTTTGAGCACCATATTCTCCAAGTTCTCTACACTTTGTTCTCAAGTGATTTCTCCCTTTATTCTTGCCTCACGCTTGCATCTACTTGCTTTTCCAACTCTTTATTTCCAATGGCAAAGACATCCAAATCTGTTCCTCAAAAATAAAACCCCTCTTCCTCTCAACCCACTGAAGAGACTGAGCCTGTCGTTGCTGAGGAGACTTCGACAGAGCCCCCTCTAAAAGCATTCGTACCAGTCGGATGCTCAATCGGCTCCGATTTTAAGGTAGACAAGGCTTCTTCTGTACCAGGCCGGGGCGAATCGGTCATCAGATATATTAGTTCGATCACGAGCAAAGCCATCGATAGGGTGAAGGTAGAATGTAACTGGGTTGGTAAAGATGTGGTAGTTCCCTCACCGAATGAGGCGATTACCACCCACGTGGAGAGCTACTTGAGTATTTACACTTACTCCTTCACGTTGGGCCCTTTGGAACCCATCATCGTCGCCTTTTGCAAAAGGTACGATGTAACGCTGGGTCAGATTCACCCCTCTATTTGGCGAATAGTTCATCTTTTTCGCTTTTTCGTGAGCAAGATCGATAGGCATCCTTTCACCCTCGATCATCTGCTGCGATTATACAGTCCCCGAGTCTTCCGAGGGGGACTAATAAAACTCGCTCGCCGGGCAAGCAAAGCTCCCTTTTCGAGCATCGACGAGGATAATGACCGAGGCTAGATGAGCCGATTTGTTCGAATAAAGACGTCGGACCTGATCCCCGCCGAAGACATGCCGTTCCCTGAAAAGTGGAACATGAACCGTAAGAATCATCTTCCTATCCTAACTCGTCTGGTGTCTTTCCTTCGTTATCTCACTAATATATATCGCATGATGTAGTTGTTTCTCAATTGCCGGCTGCGATTCAACACTTGAAAGCATGGGTCAAGAAGGTAGTGTCTCAAAGGACCTATTCAGAGCGCGCCTGGCGCGAGATATCGAAGGGCCTATGGGAGGCCAAAAATCATAGTGAGACCGATAACGCTTATATTCCATGCTTTATGTTATTGATGATGCTACTAATTTACTTCGTCCTCCCTTTGCAGGTCTATCGAAGGACGCTGAATTGAGGCCAACCTCCCCCGGTAGAGAGGTTCCCTGCCCTCCCCCTGCCTTGGAGCAGGAAGGAGAGAAAAAAAGGAAGGAAGTCCCCGGTTCTTCTGGGCCCGAGCAGAAAAAACCAAAGAAGAGCATAGCTCGTAGGACCAGAATTATGGATGTGGCTTTCTGGTTGGATAATGAATCCGAGGAAGATGGAGGCCTCAAGATTTTAAGCAGGGATCCATCTCGGGTAATCCCCGACCCGAGGATCTATGAAACTCATTTTCATCGAGTAGAGGACCTCGATGCAGGGGCGAGAACTGGGGCTTCCGCCGATGCAGGGGAGGCAGCAGAGGGAATCTCGGGCCCCCCAGAAGAAATGGACTCCCCTTCTTTCTCGGAGTCGACCCTCAATGAAGTCCGAGCTGCAAGAGCGCATTCGCCGAGCAAAGGCCATGTACCAGAAGGGCCTTTTGAAGATTTCTTCGACGGTGTGCCATCGACTGATACCTTTGGGCTCGAAGTGTCGAGGAAGAGTCCCTCCACCGAGACGAGCAAGGCATATTTCGGTCCCAAGCTGGTCGATAGATTTCCTGCTCCGAGTTCCAACCCTGATCGAAAAAGGATAATAAAGTGTTCAATTCTCGAAGATGCTAGGGCCCTTTCTACGCCTGTGGGGGTGGCTAGTTATCTTCAGTGTCTGGTGACCGAAGAAGATGAGGCCGCAATGGACGAGGTGGATGAGGCTTGCTTGTTCAATGAAGCTCAACAAACATCAAATAAGGTAAAACTTCCTATAAGCCTTGCCCGGTGTTCGCCACTTTATTTTTCGATTTTGACTAACCGCCTTATTTTCTATTATACTCGTAGGCCTCGATGCTTCATCATGAGGCTTTTCTTCGACTAAGGGAAGAGAAGGCGCGTCGAGGGCGGCTTGAAGGGGAGATGTTGACCATTCGGGCCGAATTACACTATGTGCGGAATGAAAATTCCAGCATGGTTGACCAGATAGGCCAACAGCTTGACCGAATAAACCAGTTCCGATCTGCGGTGAATGTGGCCAAAGCAGAAACCGATGAATGGAGAGCCAAGACCGATCTGCTGACCTTGGAAAAAGAAACCCTCCAAGCTCAAATGATTTCTTTGGAAAATCGACTTTCGGAGGCACAAGAGAAAATCAGGACTCTGACTAAGAGCACCGATATGCTTCAATCCCAGGTCAAGATGCTTACCTCGGATCGTGATATTTTGGTCAACGAGCTGCAATCGGCAAAATCGGAGGTTGCCACGTCCAAAGCTGAGGCCGATGATCTAATAGCTCAATACAGGGCCGATGCCGAGGCTGTCCAGGAGCAATCAAAGATTCTGGTCGAGTATACCAAGTGCCAAACCCGCCTTTCTGTTCTCGAAGAGTTACAAGCTCGAGGCTTCGATCTATCCACCAAGGTTGATGATGCAAAAAAGATCGAAGTCGAAGTCAGAAAGCGGGCCTTCCCAGAAGAAGAAGAAGACTCCGAGAATTCTGACTAAAGACATCTGTTGTATAATATGCCTTTTTAGAATTCTCATTTTTGTAACATACTTTGCTTTATATATATGAAAGATCTTCTTTTATCTCCCTTTCTTGTTCGGTCTATTTTGACTCTCTGTTCTTAAAACCGATAATTCAACTTGTAGAATTTTCTGCCCTTCAGGCTTAGTTAAGACTTAGCCTATTTCTTGGCAGATTTTCCCATTCCATGGCCGATTGGGTAAGGCCTAAGCCTTGAAAGGGATCCGAGTTTTGCCTTAATAGGTCTTATTTCCTTTCGAATTTCATTAGCTCGACGCGGCCTTGGCCTATTAAGAAATCGGGGTTCTGCCTTAGCAGAACTTGTTCCCTTTTGAGTTTTACTGACTCGATTTGGCCTTAGCCTTTTGAAGGAATCGGGATTCTGTCTTAGCAAGTTTCAGTCCTCCTCGAGTTTAACTTGATTCAGCCTTAGCCTTTTATAAATTGGGCTTTGCCTTAGTAGGTCTTACTTCCCATCGAGTTTTATTAACTCGATACGGCTGTAGCCTTTTAAGAAATTGGGGTTTGTTTGCCTTAACAGGTCTTACTCCCCTTCCATTTTCACGTGAAGTTCTGAGCAATGTTACTTTTCGATCGTGTAATAAAAATCGAAGTGGCCCTTGGGCTCGGAGACAAGATATCGGTGCCAAAGAGCTTTTACTAACATTCAGGTGCTTGTAAAATTTGCTTGGGGGTGGATCAATCTACTTGGGCACGATACTTTCGACCGTTTGACCCTTACATTGATTCCTAATGATCTATGAGAAGTTCCCCCGAATTGAAGTAGCTAAACAATGAATCGAAGTAGATAAGCAATCTTCTGATATTCAAGGTCGATCGAAGTTGTGCACCAAATATTATTGTCTTCGATAAGCGACCGATCTAAGTTAGCACGATTCCTGGTTTCCAAATTAAAAACCTTGCCGTAAAACCCAATTTGGGACAAAACCGGTCGAAGGAAAAAAGAGTGCAACGCGTGCTTTCAGTCCTAATGTCCTGTGCTTCCTGGCTCGAGGTTACTTCATTCAATACCTGTAGATGTTAGTAACATAAAACAAACAAATGAAGAATGAAATTTCATACCTCAACGATAGCATCGTTTTAGGTGGCTTATGTTCCAATTGTTTGACAGCTGTTTGCCATCCATGGTTCCAAGCTTGTAAGATCCCTTTCTAGTGACCTTCAAGATAGTGTAGGGCCCTTCCTAGTTTGGTCCTAACTTCCCTTCGTTCGGATCTCGAGTATTGGGTGTGATTCTTCTGATCACCAGGTCTCCGATGGTGAAGTGTCGAAGATGGGCTCTCCGGTTGTAGTACCTTTCGATCTTTTGTTTTTGGGCCGCCATTCGAACAAGGGCTGCTTCCCTTCTTTCATCCAATAATTCTAAATTGGAGTTCATAGCTTCTCGATTCGATTCTTCGGTTGCGTATCGGAACCTGATACTCGGTTCGCCTACTTCGACTGGTATTAGCACTTCAGCACCGTATACTAGAGAGAAAGGAGTGGCCCCGGTGCTGGTTTTCTCGGTTGTGCGATATGCCCACAGAACTTCGGGCAGTATTTCTCTGTATTTTCCTTTTGCGTCGGTTAACCTTTTCTTCAAGTTTCGAATTATGGTTTTGTTGGTCAACTCAGCTTGTCCGTTGCCGCTGGGGTGATAGGGCGTCAATAAGATCCTCTTGATCTTGTTGTCTTCAGAAACTTCGTCACTTTGCTGTCGATGAATTGCTTGCCATTATTGCACACGATCTCTGATGGCATCCCAAATCGACATATGATGTGGTCCTAGATGAAGTCGATCACTTCCTTTTCTCTAACTTTTTCGTATGCCTGCGCTTCAACCCATTTGGAGAAGTAGTCAGTCATAAAAAGAATAAATTGAGCTTTACCTGGCGAATAAGGGAGAGGGCCGACAATGTCCATCCCCCATTTCATGAATGGCCATGGCGACAGGACCGAATGCAGTATCTCCCCGGGCTGGTGGATCATCGATGCGTGCCTTTGGCACTCGTTGCACTTGCGAACGAACTCCTTTGTATCTTTCTCCATATCGATCCAAAAGTAGCCAGCTCGAATTATTTTACGAACCAAGGATTCGAGCCAGAGTGATTCCCACACGTGCCTTTGTGTATTTCTCTTAAAATATACTCGGTGTCGCCTGGTCCAAGACATATTGTGAGGGGGCCACCGAATGTCCTTCTGAATAGGGTCCCATTATCGGATAAACAGAACCGGGCCGCCTTTGTGCGTAATGCTCTCGATTCTTTGGGATCCGAAGGGAGTTTACCTAAACTGAGATACTCTATATACTTATTCCTCCAATCCTAGGTCAAGCTTGTCGAATTAATTTCGGCATGGCCTTCCTCCATTACCGACCTCAAAAGTTGTACAACCTTTTCGGACTCGATCTCCTCATCTTTGATCGATGATCCCAGGTTGGCGAGGGCGTCGGCCTCACTGTTTTGTTCTCGAGGTACGTGCTGTAAGGTCCATTCTTTAATCCTGTGCAATGTGACTTGAAGCTTGTCCAAATACCTCTGCATTCGCCCTTCTCTGACTTCGAAAGTCCTGTTCACTTGATTGACTACGAGGAGGGAATCACATTTGGCCTCGATTATCTCTGCTCCCAGGCTTTTGGCTAGTTCTGAACCTGCAATCATAGCTTCATACTCCGCTTCGTTGTTAGTTAATTTTACAGTCTTAATAGACCGTCGAATTGTATTCTCAGTTGGGAGCCTTAGTACGATTCCAAGCCTCGATCCTTTCGAGTTCGAGGCGCCGTCTGTGAACCGAGTCCACACTCCCAAAGGAGTCCCCGATTCAGTCATTAATTCTCTCTCGACCTCGGGTATTAGTGACGGCACAAAATCGGCGACGAAATCTGCCAACACTTGACATTTGATCGAGGTTCGAGGCTGATATTTGATATCTTACCCGCTTATTTCGATGGCCCACTTGGCCAATCGACCTGATAGCTCGGGTTTGTGCATTATATTTCTCAGGGAATAAGTTGTTACTACACATATGGGATCGCATTGGAAGTAGGGTTTTAGCTTCCTGGAGGCACTCAATAAAGCGAGTGCTAATTTTTCCAAATGTGGGTATCTAGTTTCGACCTCACCTATGGTTCTACTGACGTAATAAATAGGAAACTGTGTACCTTGTTCTTCTCGGACTAGGACCCCACTTACCGCTACTTCCGAAACGGCACGGTAGAGGTATAATTGCTCATCTATTTTTGGTGTATGCAGCAAAGGTGGGCTAGAGAGATACCTCTTAAGTTCTTCTAACGCGCGCTGACATTCTGGACTCCGCGAGAAATCGTTCTTCTTTTTCAGCAAGTTGAAGAATCGGTGACTCCTGTCGGATGATCTCGAGATGAATCGGCCTAGAGCGGCTATCCGACCCATCAGCTTTTGCAGAGCTTTCACACTCTCTAATATTGTAATGTCTTCGATGGCTTTGATTTTTTCGGGGTTAATTTCTATTCCTCGATTCGAGACCATGAAACCGAGGAATTTTCCCGAGCCCACTCCAAATGCGCACTTCTCCCGATGAAACTTCATGTTGTACCATTTCAGCACATCGAACGTCTCCTGCAAATGGCTCAAATGGTCCTCTGCTTGCAGGGACTTAACTAACATATCATCAATGTAAACTTCCATTTTTTTTCCTAATTGTGCTTCAAACATTTTGTTTACTAGGCGTGGATAAGTAGCCCACGCATTCTTTAACCCGAATGGCATCACGTTATAACAATAGGTACCATACTTAGTGATGAAGGATGTCTTTTCTTGATAATCCTTGTCCATTCGTATTTGGTTATAGCCAGAGTAGGCATCGGGAAAGCTAAGGGTCTCTTGGCCAGCGGTGGCATCGATCATGTGATCGATGTTGGGCAAGGGAAAAGAATCTTTAGGGCATGCCTTGCTTAAATCTTTATAATCTATGCATATTCTAAACTTGTTTCCCTTTTTAGGAACTACAACTACATTTGCTATCCATTTTGGGTATTTAACTTCCCGAATTGACCCTATATTCAAAAGCTTAGTTACCTCATCTTTGATGAATGCTTGTTTGACTTCGGATTGAGGCCTCCTCTTTTGCTTGACCGGCCGGAATTTCGGATCGATGCTCAGTTTGTGAGTCGTGATTTTCGGTGGTATCCCTGTTATGTCAAGATGGGACCAAGCGAAAGAATCTTCATTAGCTAAAAGAAACTGAATAAGTTTGATCCTGAGCTCGGAGCTTGGGCCCGAGCCCAGGTATTCCTTTCGATCCGGTGAATCTCCTGGGAGTGAAATTTTCTCAAGTTCCTCGATCATTGATTTAGTTGCATCGGATTCATCGGGACCGACGAATGATCAGGGAACCACGTAATCGTCATCTTGGAGAAACTCCTGTTCACCTTCGTTTGTTGAAAGCGATGACTGTGATTGCTATTTGGTTCTTTGGGAAGGAGCTATTGGTTTCGGTACTGCTTCTTCTACTGCGAACATCTCTTTCGCAGCATGCTGTTCTCCGTAAACAGTTGCGATCCCATCAGTCGATGGGAATTTCAACATTTGGTGCAGTGTTGAGGGTACTTCTCTAATATCATGAATCCACGGTCTCCCGAGCAAGGCGTTGTACCTCATATCTCCTTCGATTAAGAAGAATTTTGTTTCCCGAACGGTACCGGCAGTGTTCACGGATAATGTTATTTCCCCTTTGGTTGTCTCACAAGCCATGTTAAAACCATTGAGAATCCGAACTTCAGGGATAATTCGGTCTGTCAACCCGAGCTGTTCGATAACCCATGACCGGATTATGTTGGCCGAACTACCAGGATCGACCAATACACGCTTCACCTTAGTTTTGTGTACAAGCGTCGATATTACTAAGGCGTCGTTATGGGGTTGCATGATTCCTTCTGCATCCTCCTCGCTGAAGTGCAAAGTTCCCTCGATCGCATAATCCCGGGTGCGCTTTTCTCGGGTGATGGATATTTTAGTGCGTTTTAATACCGGACCTTGGGGCATATCTACCCCACCGATTATCATGTTGATCGTGTGCTGAGGCTCCTCCTGGTTTACTGGCTTATTCCTGTTCCCATAATGGTTTTTGGCTCGGTAGCTCAAAAACTCTCGAAGGTGCCCATTTTCGAGCAACCGTGCCACCTCTTCCCTCAGCTGTCGACAATCCTCTGTCCTGTGCCCATGTGTACCATCATATTTACATATCAAACTGAGATATCTCTTAGCTGGGTCCGATTGCAGCGGGTCGAGGCCACTTAGTATCCTTAATGCGACTGATGGCCGATACGAGAGTAGCTGAGTTAACGTTGAAGTTATACTCGGACAGTCGCGGTGCTTCTCGATGGCCAGTGGTTCTCTTGAAGTTGTTTCTAGCCAATGGTCCTCGGTTACTCCGATTAGGATTGTTCCTCCTTTCTCGTCTCGGCGAACCCTGCCTTACTGGAATGGCCTTTCGGTCCCCAGGATATGGTCGATGCCTATCTCTGCTCGATCTTGGTTCTCGATAAATATCCATTTGAACCCTATCATGAGTTTTGATGGGGTAAGTGGATCCCGAGGGGGCTCCATGTTGGTCATCCTCGACCCTAATCTTCGATTGATATCGGTTGTGTATATCCGCCCATGTGGCAGCCAAATATTCAATCAAGCTTTTCTTAAGCTGTCTTGAAGCCGTTGAACTTCGAGCGTTGAGTCTTTGGGTGAAGGCCTTTACGGCCCAATCATTTATGACCGGTGGTAGGTCCTAACTTTAAATAAGTCTGATTTCCGTGTCTCGACTTTGATGGCATCCGCATGAGCTTTCACGAAGGTATCCGCAAGTATGGCAAAAGAGTCGATGGAATTCGGTGGAAGATTATGATACCAAGTCATTGCCCCCTTTGACAAGATCTCTCCGAATTTCTTCAAGAGAACGGACTCAATCTCATCGTCTTTGAGATCATTTCCCTTTATGGCGCATGTGTATGCTGTTACATGCTCATTTGGGTAAGATGTCCCATTGTATTTGGGAATTTCCGGCATGCGAAACTTCTCCAGTATGGGTTTTGGGGCGGCGCTTGATGGGAAAGGTTTCTGCACGAATTTCTTTGAATCTAAACCTTTTAATACCGGGGGTGCTCCTGGAATTTGGTCCACCCTCGAATTATATATTTCTACCTTTTTATCATTGGCCTCGATCTTCTTCTCGCTAGACTCGATTCGTCTGGTTAGCTCCTCGAGCATCTTCATGATCCCGGCGTTTGCCCCCGATCCGCCTTCGCTTGGTTCCACTGTGATTGGTCCATTTTCGGGGATAATTTCCCGAGGAGGGCCGGCCTCAACCCTATTCGAAACTTGGCTCCGATTTTGCAGCGGAGCAATGGCCGCTTGCTGGGCTTGCAACATGTTGAATATCATCCTGAGGCTAATCCCGTCCTCTTGGTCGTTCTGATTTGCCGAACGGTATTCTCTTCGAACACTGTTCGATGGGCCAGAAGTCCGATCCACATCGACCGCCATTTGGGAATTAGCGTCGACTGGAACTTCGTTACCGGGCGCCACGTTGTTGTTTTCGTCCTGGTGGTCAAACTCGCCATCGACGTATTGAAGCACAGATTGAGAATGCAACATGATTGTATTGTAACCTGAAATCAAAAAATATTCTGCAAAGAACAAGTGTAAAATAGTTTGTGTGACAGAAAATTGTATCAAACTTTCACTATTATCCTTAGCCCCACGGTGGGCGCTAAATTGTTTACCCTTTATTACGAGTAGTAATTAAATTTGTATGTGGTTTTAAGGATATGTGACTTGGTTTAATACAGTTAAAGAATGAACGGAAAATAGAGACTAAATTCAGCGAACAAGGAAGAGAGAAAACCACCAATATTGAGTAACTTTTCTGTGTTAGAATCCTCTGGAAATAAAATATGAAGTAGATAAATAAGTAGAATAGACTATAGCTTTTTGTATATTGATCGTAGATTATTTTGTGTCCCGTTTACAACAGTGCTTCCCCTTTATATAAGAAGGAGAAAGAACCCTGTATAAGGTAAAAAACCTATCTACAAGGTAAAAAATCCCTAGAATTAATGACTACAACATCTTTATTGATTTCTGCCATGATTCCTGCCGAGAAACTCACTTATCATGGGATTTTTGGTCCTACAGTTACGCAAAACTGATAATTTTACCAAAGGGTGTTTTACCCTAACCGGCCTCGACAATCTCGTCACGGGCGCCCTGGCTTCGAGTTTCGTTCCGATGACATCTGGTCTCGGACTTCTCCTCTCGATGTCCCGATCTCGGCCTATCGAGTAACGACTTCAATCGACGCTGGTCGTCAAATCCAAAAACCGGTACTCCCTATGCAAGCGATCGAATTCGACCCCATACAATTCCCAGAAGGCTTATTACAACTAAAGACTTCGAAGAGAAGTACCCGTCTGCTAACCCTCGAACTTGGGCTGTTGGCGTGTATCCTTGTTCCATGCGTCCTTCCAGCATACCTGTTGTGAAGGAAGATTGTGGTTGTCATGATTTAAACATCATCGCTCCTGACCTGGCGGAGCGGGTAACCTTATTTAAGAAGGGTTTTACGTGTGTTTATACGTATCTTTTTACTTTGGGCCCAATCTCGGTGAGCGGGTGGCTTAACTCCGTTATCTTGAAGTTTTGCCTTCGTTACCAAGTCTGCTTGGCACAGATGAGCCATTCTGTATGGCGGACTGTTGCTTGTCTCCGGCTGCTATGCGAGGAGACGAGGGAAGAACTCTTCCTAGCTCGGCTAATGAACCTTTATTCCCCCAAGATTTTTCGTGGTGGAATGATATACTTTAGCAAATGAGGTCACCATGCTTTGCTCACTAGCATGGATGATGACAACGACTACGAGTGGATGGAGCAGTTCGTTGTAGTTGCTACCAAGGACATCATCTGGACACGACCTCATCCTTTCTCGAATTATGGAATCATATTCGTAAGTTCATCGTTTGTTTTTTCTTTTAGTTAAAGATTGTACCGTGTTATTACCGATCCTTCTTCTTTTACTATTTCAGCAACTCGGTGGACACCCCCAAGGGCCGAAGGCTTGGACCAATAGGTCCAGAAGATTTTGGATGTCACTAGGCCTGAGACCCGCATGTGAAAAGAACGGGTGGAAGGCCAAAAATCATGGTAGGTCGAACTCATCGTGTCTTTACCTTTCGTATTGGAATGTTGATTAACCTCTCTCCTGTTGAATTCAGGTCTACCCCAGTTCTCTATTACCGTCCCCGAGGAGGATGTTTTGGTTGATTCCTCATATGCGGCGAGGTTGTTGCAGGAGGTGTTTGCCCGAAGGGGTGTAGTCGGACCTGCTTCCGGTGTAAGTGCTTCTACTCGAAGTCCTTGGCCGGAGAACAAGCAACAAAAAAAGGCGACATTCCTCAGTGGCCGAGGGAAAAATAAAAAGGCAAAGAAGATGACGATCTTCATCAGCTTAATAGAAGTTGAGCCAGTTACGCCAACCGAAGATGACGCCCCAGCGCTCTGGAAGGAGTATGATAAGGTGAAAGATGCTAACTCTCGCTCTTGAGTCCCAGTCGCTGTGCCCGGTACCCGCGAAGTTGGGTATCAGATCTCTTTCGTCTTCGGTTGATGAGCAAGCAACAACTAGCACTGCATTTTCCGTAACTGCTTCTCAATCTACAACCCCGTCAGCTCCGTCTCCTTCTTCGCCAACCTTGCCTTCGCAAGAAACTGCTACATCATCTCACAAGTTGCAGTCGCCCGAGAGGAGGATGTCCCTTTTTCGCAGTCTCCAGTTCATGAGAACTTGAGGCATAAATATTCTACCCCCACCAAAGATCCTCAAATGAGGAGGAGCGTTTCCCTATCGATTTCTACCAGATGCCATCTATTGTCCCGACCGGTTGCACTTCCTAATTATCTGAAGCCTTTGGCTTCAGAAAGCGATAGGAATAAAATACAAACTCTCTCGCGAGAATGTTTATTGCACAACGCCATGCACAACGCAGCAGCGGTACAAACTTTGTTTTGTCTGTTATTTTTTATATCTTTGTTATGGTAGGGCTTTTAGTTTGCGTTTCTGTTTTGCAGGTTAACTTCCTTTCTTCCAAGGGCCTTCAAAGGTTGATTCTTGATAAGGAGGAACTCACCTCCAAGCGAGATCAACTGTTGGCCGAGCGAGACCAAACTGCTGCTCGCCTCTCAAAACTGGAAGCACGAGCAAGAGGTAGTGACCCTCGGCCAAAAGGCTGCTTTGATTAGGGTACAATTTGTAGGCAGCCTTGAACTCCAAGCTGAAGAAGTTGCTGCTGCCAAGGAGAAGTATGCCCTGTTGGAAGAGAGGTATATGAGGGTTGTTGAGCATAATAGAGTTTTTCACTCCACCATTCGCGACCTCGATGTTAGCCTTCAAGCCATTAGGTCAGAGAGGAATAATCTTTCGACCGAGGTTGACCAGCTTAAGGAAGATCTTCAGCGACGAGCGGCTTCCCTCATTGTTGAAAAAACCTTCTCTATGTATAGCATTAGGAGAAAAACCTTGGAAGAGGCCAAAGCGGGTGTCATTGATTTTGATGCCGAGATCGCTTAGGCCCGTGAGCTGGAGTCAATAGCCCAAAAAGGTCTCCTAGTTTAACCTGATGATACCGACTCCTCCGGTTCCGGTTCCAAGTTCTTGGGAACTAAGAAGAACTAGAAGGGGATGACGTTGATGGCCAAGATATCGATCCGCCCGCGGATCCACCCACTTATGCTGGGGGTGCAGATGCTTCTCTTCCTCCGGGTTTCGGAGATGTAGTCGCTTAGCTTTTGCTTTCTTTTCTATACTTTTGTTCTCGTGCTTCTTGGCACGTTTCCTATAAATGGAAGTACTTTTTCGTTCAAGTGTTGTGCAAGTTTTTCTCTTTGCGTTCTTTTTGTATAAGTATTCTCGAAAGTTTTTCGCCCCGAGATTGTGAGGCTTCGGGTGTGTTTTTCCCCGATAGTATTTTGATTCGAGGCATATGTTCTTCTGAAATCAACCCTTCAATGTATGGGTTACATAAGAGAGGGCTCTCTTATGTTTATGGTGCTCTTGAAGAGGACGTTTTCTGTTCATTACGACACTAGCATTTGAAGTACTTGTTTAACTTTCAAATGATAAAATTAATTCATCGATAGGACAAGAAACAAGGCAAAAATAAAAGAACTTTACTTTATTCCTTCCATTTTCAAAAGTACATAAGCATTCGTTGTGCTAAAAATAAATTGCCATTACTTGTGGCTAACTTGTACAACTTCCCGATGATATCATTTTGTTTTCGGGTTTTGTGTTCCCGGTCAATGTGGCATTCATTGTTGCTGTATTTTTATATCATTCCCCCCAATGTTCGAATGCAAAGAATATGAATTTGAACACTGGAAATTTTACACCTTTGAAAATTAACCATCCAGTAGATAGCTTCTTTATGGCACGAGGATTAGATCATATCTCTAAAGGAGAATTAAGAGACTTCTGTCCAATAATATTTTCTATCCCCTCAAGTTTTTAGAATTTTTATCCCGCTACTAAGGCTGCTTTTTCCAACAATATGATATTCTTTAAGGATGTTGAGTTTGCAGGGGGAGAGAGAGTTAAGGACTTTGTCTTTGAGGAGGAACATATTGATATTCCTCAAGTTGTTATTGTCAATGCTCAGGAACAACTTTCTATACCTAACAATATTCAAGAAGCAAATTCGGGTCAAAGAGAATATCATTCAACCCGTCCATCAAAAAGTAGTTCTCAAAGAACAAACTCTACAACATCAAGAATAAATTTCAATAAAGAAAATCATCTATGGATCTAAAAAAATGTCTCATTAATAGTATTACTAATTTCATCAAGCTATTGCCTCACTTGCTTTCGAGATAAATCTTGTTAATTATTGTGTATACCACAAGTTTAGTGGGAGTAAGTATATTTTTTAAATTGTGTGATGTGTGATCAGCTTTGTATTCGTCTGAATATCTAATTTAATTTAGGGATGTGGGCAGATATTTGAACAATTTATAAAGTTATCTTTTGAAAGAAACTTAAAGGTTCAAAAGGCAATTATATAGAACAAATATTTTATGCTCACATAAAGAAAGTCAAAAAAGTTAAAGATAATCAGGTATTTAGATACCGACTTCACTAGATGCTGACATAATGTGACATTCTTGGTTGATGAGCTACATAAGGAAAAGTGTTAAATGAACACTCATAGCTGATCTATATGCATTTTTACATGGAGATCTGGACGAGGAGATCTATATGCAACAACCAGAAGGATTTGTAGTTCCGGGCAAGGAACACATGGTGTGCAAACTCAACATGAGCTTTTATGGGTTGAAGCCAGCACCGAGGTAGTGGTACAAAAAGTTCGACTCCTTCATGACCAAGAGTGGCTTTTGCCGGGCTGAAAAGGATCAGTGTTGTTACTTCAAGAAATACACTGATTCTTATGTGTTTCTACTCTTGTATGTGGATGATATACTGATTGCAGGATCCAGTATGAGGGAGATAAACAATCTGAAGGCAAGTCTGTCTTCAGCGTTTGAGATGAAAGATTTGAGTGCATCGAAGCAGATTCTGGGGATGAGGATTTCTCGGGATAGATCTGCTGGCACTTTAAATCTATCCTAGGAGCAATACATTGAGAAGGTGTTGGCCAGATTCCGGATGAGTGATGCTAAACCCAGGACTACTCCTTTGGCAAAACACATAAAATTGTCAAAGGGGCAGTCACCCAAGACAGCTGAAGAGCGTGAGCAGATGACAATTATTCCATATGCTTCAGCAGTTGGGAGTTTGATGTATGCTATGGTCTGCACTAGACCTGACATAGCACATGCAATGGGAGTTGTTAGCAGGTACATGGCGAATGCGGGGAAAGAGCATTGAAAAGCTGTTAAGTGGCTTCTGAGATATTTGAGAGGTACATCCAGTATTTCACTTAGTTTTGGCAAAGGCAAAGTGAATCTGCAGGGTTTTGTGGATGCTGATCTTGGTGGTGATGTGGACTTGAGCATGAGCACATCCGGATACATTTACACCATAGGTGGTACAACAGTGAGTTGGATGTGCAGGCTTCAGAAGTGTGTTGCTCTTTCATCAACAAAGGCTGAGTATGTGGCAATAGCTGAAGCTGGAAAGGAGATGATATGGCTGGCAGATTATCTGAAGAGTTGGGCAAGAAGCAGAGCGAGAAAATTCTTTATTCAGATAGCCAGATTGCCATACAGTTGGTGAAGAACCCAGTCTATCATTCTAAGACAAAGCATATCAGAAGAGGGTACCATTTCACTCGCAGGGCAGTGGAGGATGGTGATATGTGTTTGGAGAAGATAGAGGGTGCAAAGAATCCGGCAGACATGTTGACGAAATGTGTTGATGTTGAGAAACTGAGGTTGTGCAAAACCTCAGTTGGTCTTCTGTAGTTTGTTTCTACAGATGGTGCGGTGTGGTGAAGATATTGACGATGTTGGTACAATTTTTGGATGAGTGAATCAGTCTCCAAGTGGAAAAATTGTTAGGTGTGGAGCCTGATTAATATGTGATGGACTTGAATTATTTCCTTGTATTTTTAGGAAACCCATAATCCCTATAGGTTTAGGAAAACTCATTGTCCTCATAGATTTGGGAAAGGAAAACCTATAATCCTGGTCAAATTGGGAGACCTTTCTCTTATAGGTCTGGGACTATTTGGGATCTACATATAGGTTGTACTGTTTATTCTCCTTGTATTGTAAATACCCTTAATTATTAACATATATAAATCCCACCGCCGTGAAAGTTTACCCTAACGGGGTGTTACCACGAAATAAGTCTCTCTACCTTAATTTTTCTCTCTTCAAGATTTCTTCATCTTCTTCATCAGTTCAGAGTGTTTGAGTGAATTGATCCTAACAAAAATTATTGCTTCCCAAAAAGTTAAATATAAGCAACATAATTATTTACCCGTAAAACGGTACAGTTTAATTTATATGTGATTTATAGACAAGTGAATCGATTTGATCCTAAAATAATAAATAAATTAAATAAAGAATATAAAACTTATTGTTGAAATCGAGACAAGAGAGCGAAAATTCTGGTTTAGGGAGCAGAGCATCCGGAGGCAATAATAACAATATTAATAAGCAAGGAGATAAAACATTATTGAGTTCTGAATAGAGTATAGTATGTGCTTATCAGGAAATTCGTCCCCTATAATGGTTGTACAACTCACTATTTATAGTTGTACCTAGGGAACAAGGTCCTAGGATCAAGCCCCTCGTTAATGACAATTATGAGGGGCATTGAAAAATTTGTAATGGTGGGTAGTGAATGCCATATTTACTGTAACGGACCATGTACTTAATACTATAGAATATTCTCTATTAAATGCTACTTTTTCTAACAAACGAGATCGTTACCTTTGGACCTGATTGATTTCTGTCTAGGGGTCCACATGTCGCTTTATTATGCGAGCATTTAATATGAACAAATTGCCCTATACAGATAGTCCCCCTACTTTCCGGTGGCGTAATCTTGTGTCACCGGTAAGTTAAGTAAAGATACCTTTCTTGACGGAAAATTCTCTAACCCCCTCTGAAAAGTTTCTAACGGTTAATTAGACGCACATCTCTCTACATTTAATGTCCCAAAAATGCGTCATCCCACAATTCAGCAACACTTTTACCGGTTATCGAGGTATTTATGTCCACGATTTTAGCCGCCTCTTCTTTTTCATATACGAATCAACCTTCTCCATTTACACTTCATAACTTTCCAAACTCTCTCAAACTCTTTTTAAGCAACTCATACTTGTTTTCAACTCTCTCTAATCTTCTTCTTTAGAAAAAACCTTTCCTCCTTTTTACTAAATATGGCTTATTCTTCCAAAAATCTCAGTTCTTTAAAGAAGAAAGGAAGTGCTGATACTGCTCCTCCCACGTGAGCACCATTATTCCTAGAAGGCTTATTACAACTAAGGACTTCGAAGAGAAGTACCCGTCTGCTAACCCCCGAACATGGGCTGTTAGCGTGTATCCTTCTTCCATCCGTCCTTCCCGCATTCCTTTTCTGAAGGAAGATTGTGGTTGTCATGATTTAAACATCATCGCTCCTGACCTGGGGGAGCGGGTAACCTTCTTTAAGAAGGGTTTTACGTATGTTTATACGTATTCTGTTACTTTGGGTCCATTCTCATTGAACGGGTGGCTTGGCTCTGTTATCTTGGAGTTTTGCCTTCGTTACCAAGTCTGCTTGGCACAAGTGAGCCCTTCTGTGTGGCAGACTGTTGCTTGTCTTCGGCAGCTATGCTAGGAGATGGGGGAAGAACTTCCCTAGTTCGGCTGATGAACCTGTATACAAGATTTTTCGTGGGGAATGATAAACTTCAGCAAACGTGGTCACTATGCTTTGCTCACCAGCATTGATAATGACAACGACTGTGGGTGGATGGAACGGTTCGTTGTTATTACTACCAGGGACATATTCCAGGCATCAACTTCATCCTTTCTCGAATTATAGTATCGTACTCGTAAGTTCATCATTTGTCTTTTCTTCTAGTTAAAGAGTATCTCTTCTTCTTTCACTTCAGCAACTCGCTAGACACCACCAAGAAGGCTTGCATCAATAGGTCCAGAAGGTTTTGGATGTTACTAGGCATGAGACCCGCACATGGAAAGAACGGGTGGAAGGCCAAAAATCATGGTAGATTGAACTCATCTTGTTTTTACCTTTCGCATAGGAATGTTGATTAATCTTTCTCTCCTGTTTAATTCAGGTCTACCCCAGTGCTCCATTACCGTCCTCGAGGAGGATGTTTTGGCTGATTCCTCATATGCGGCGAGGTTGTTGCAGGAGGCTTTTGCCCGAACGGGTGTAGTCGGACCTGCTTCTTGTGCAAGTGCTTCTTCTAGAAGCCCTCGGCCGGAGAACAAGCAACAAAAAAGGCAACGTTACTCTGCGGCTGAGAGAAAAAATATAAAAAGGCAAAGAGTGCCGCGATCGAGCCATCCTCGAATGCTGTGGTGATGAGCGCCTTGCCCGAGCCGAACATAGACATCGTGGTGATCGATAATGATAGAGGAGCCAATGATGAGGGGGCTTCTCTACATAGAAGACGACGACCTTCATTAGCTCAACAGAATGCTCAATCTGTTGAGCTAGTTACGCCAACTGAATATGATATGGTGGAAGATGCTAACTTTCGCTTTTGAGTCCCAATTGCCGCGCGCGGTACCGTGAGGCTGGGTACCGGGTCTCTTTCGTCATCAGTTAATGAGCAACTAACAACTAGCATTGCATTTGCCGCAGCTGCTTCTCAACCTACAACGCCATCAGCTTCATCTCCGTCTTTGCCAACCTTGCCTTCACCACCAGCAACTGCTACATCATCTCCACCAGCCGCAGTCGATCGAGAGGAGGATGTCCCTTTTTCCTAGTTCCCAGTTCATGGGAACTTCGGGTATAAATATTCTGCCCCCTTCAAAGATCCTCAAAGGAGGAGGAGCATTTTCCTATCGCTTTCTACCGGATGCCATCTACTGTCCCAGCCAGTGGAACTTGCTAATTATTTGAAGCCTCTGACTTCAGAAAATGATAGTAATAAAATACAATCTCTCTCGTGAGAATGTTTGTTAAACAATGCCATGCACAACGCAACAGCGGTACAAACTTTGTTTCCTCTATTATTATTTTTATATCTTTGTTATGGTAGGGCTTCTAGTTTGTGTTTCTGTTTTGCAGGCTAACTTCCTTTTTTCCGTGGGCCTTCAAAGGTTGATTCTTGATAAGGAGGAACTCACCTCCAAGCGGGATCAACTGTTAGCGGAGCGAGACCAAACTGCTGCTCGCCTCTTAGAACTGGAAGCACGAGATGCTGAGGCCGTTGAGTTGGAGGCTCGGTTGCAACAAAGCGAGCAAGAGGTAGTGACCCTTCGCCAAGAAGATGCACTGTTAAGGGTACAATTTGATGAGGCTAGGGCCAAGTGGGTTGAAGTCCATAATGTCGTTCTTGCTGCACCCAATCGCAAGGCTGCCGTTGTTGATAGATTGAATAATTGGGAGGCAGCCTTGAACTCCAAAGCTGAAGAAGTTGCTGCTGCCGAGGAGAAGTATGCCCAGTTAAAAGAGAGGCATAAGAGGTTTGTTGAGCATAACAGAGTTTTCATTCCACCATTCGCGACCTCGATGTTAGCCTTCAATCCATTAGGTCGGAGAGGAATAATCTTTCGACCGAGGTTAACCAGCTTAAGGAAGAGCTTCAGCATCGAGCAGCTTCCCTCATTGTTGAAAAAACCTTCTCTATGTATAGTATGAGGAGAAAAACCCGTGAAGAGGCCAAAGCGGGTGTCATTGATTTTGATGCCGAGATCGCTAAGGCCCGTGACCTAGAGTCAACAACCCAAAAGGGTCTCCCGGTCCAACCTGATGCTACCAACTCCTCTGGTTTCGATTCTGAGTTCTCGGGAACTGAAGAAACATAAGGGGATTACGTTGAAGGCTAATATATTGATCCGATGGCGGATCCACCCACTGCTCCTAGCGGTGCAGAAGCTTCTCTTCCTCCGGGTTCCGGAGATGCAGTAGCTTAGCTTTTGCTTTCTTTTCTATACTTTTGTACTCGTGCTTCTTGGCATGTTTGCAATAAATGGAAGTACTTTTTTTTTCAAGTGTTGTGCAAGTTTTTCTCTTTGCGTTATTTTTTTTTACGTATTCTCGCAAGTTTTTCGCGCCGAGATATTCGAGGCTTTGGGTGTGTTTTTCCTCGATAGTATTTGGATTCCGGGCATATGTTCTTCCAAAATTAACCCTTCAACATAAGGGTTTCATAAGAGAGGGCCCTCTTATCTTTACGGTGCTTTTGAAGAGAACGTCTTCTGTTCATTACGGCACTAGCATTTGAAGTACTTGTTTAACTTTCAAATGATAAAATTAATTAATTGATAGGACAAGAAAATAATAAATAAAAGGACTTTACTTTATTTTTACCCTGTACAAAAGTACATAAGCATTTGTTCTGCTAAAAATAAATTTCCATTACTTGTGGCTAACTTGTACAACTTGCTTCTACGGGGCCAGCCGTGCAGTCCCGATCCAGATGATACATTTGTTTCCGGGTTTTTTGTTCCCGATCAATGTTGAATTCCTTGTTGCCGTATATTTATATCATCCCCCCCAGTTTTCGAATGCAAAGAATGGGAATTTGAACACTGGAAGTTTTGCACCTTTGAAGATTCCACTAGTGAATGGTTAGATAATCTTCAATTCGATAGCAAACTTCACTTCCCCTTAGGAAGTTTTTCTATCGAGCCAAAGATTACCTACCAATTCCCAGTGGCTTGCACTTGTGAACGGTCAATTAATCTTTGTCTGACAGAAAACTTTATTTCCCAGTAGGAACTTTGCTACCGAGCAAAAGACTATCTAACTGCTCTGCAGTGGCTCGTTGCTTGCATGTCTTGTCAGTTAAAGGTCTTATTTCTGCTGACGAAGCTTCTTTCATAGTATGCTTTCCGTTGCTTCCTCGTTAACAAACTTGCTAGAAAAATTCAATTGGGACAAAACTGGGCGAAGGAAAAAAGAATGCAGCACATACTTTCAGTATAGGCGAGGCTCATCAGCAATAATATCTCTTGAGCTGTGCCACATTGCAGTTGCTCGGCAACTTTACTTCATCTTGATTTTCCAATTTCGTATGACCCTTTCCCGGTGATAGTTAAAACCCGGTAGGGCCCTTCCTACATTAGACCTAGCTTTCCTGCGTTGAGCTCCCGGGTGTTCTAAGTTACTTTTCTTATAACCAAGTCTCTTACTTTGAAATAATAGAGATTGACTCTTCGATTATAATATCTTTCTATTCTCTGTTTTTGTGCTGTCATTCTTATATACGCAAAGTCCCTGCATTCGTGGAGCAGCTTTAATTTGACCAACATTGCTTCATTATTTGTTTCTTCATCTGCCCGAAAATATCTCAGGGTAAGTTCTCCTACTTCCATCGGGATCAGGGCTTCTGTTCCGTGCATAAGAAAGAAAGGAGTCTCCCCCGTGCTTGACTTGGTCGTTGTACGATACGCCCATAGTACTCCTGGTAGCTCTTCAGGCCATTTGCCTTTGGCTGCTTCCAATCTCATTTTGATATTTTGTAGAATCACCTTGTTTATTGATTCTTCTTGACCGTTTGCGCTTGGGGGTGATAGGATGATGATGTGATCCTTTTGATTTTTAAGTCTTCAAGGAATTTTGTGACCTTTGCGCCTATAAATTGTGGCCCGTTTTGCACTTCATATTTGTTAGAAATTATCATATTATTTATTCATTTGGACCTTTAGTGAATGTCGATGTCGACCCCTTGTCACTACTTCTCTGGGGTTAGGCTAGATACTTACTGGGTACGCGTTGATTTATGTACTCATGCTGCACTTCTGCACTAAATGTGCCGGATCTGACAGGTCCTTTGGTGATCATCTTGGCGCGTAGGTGCACCTGTTGATGAGACTTTATGTGTTCTGCAATCTAGACTACGTATCGCAGCCCACCGAGTCCCCATTGTTCTACTTATTTTATCCTGTCTTATTTACATTCTAGACAGATGTTGTATTACTATTGTACTTCTTCGAAAATGGTCATGCACTTGTGACACCGGGTTTGGGAGTTCATTCTGGTTGTTGTTATCATAGGTCATGTAATTATCATCATTTACTCTATGAATTCTATTTTATACCGTTAAATTAGGAATTAGTAATTTCAAGTAATAAAGTGTATGAAATAAAAAAAAATTATAAGTCAACGTTGGCTTGCCTAACGGCGGGGTTAAGTGCCATCATGACCTATTGTGAATTTTGTGTCGTGATAGCTTGGTATCAGAGCATTAGGTTCATTTAGATCTCATGAGTCATGAGCAAGTCTTGTAGAATCTTGCAGATCAGTACGGAGATGTCTGTACTTATCTTTGAGAGGCTACTAGGCTGTTAGGAGCACTTCCCTTCTTGATTCCTCTTCATACGATTTGATTCCTTTTAGGTTTATGCCTTTATTTATTTCCTACTCATTCTCATACGATGTTGAGCGCTCATGTCGATTGGGCATCGAGGAGTTGCAGTGGTACTACAGACGTGGAGAAGGATGTTTCTCCCTACGCATTCGAGCAAGTTATTATCGTCTTCTTGTGGAAGGAGGTTCTGGCATTTCAGCTTTGTAGTTGTATTTTTGATGGTTTCGAGGCTACGCGCAGATTGCTATGATGTTCAGATGTTGTTATCAAGCAGTGTTGGTGTAATGGTAGGGTGCTTGTCTATGTGTTGAGACATTGAATGACTTGGGAGGAGGATTTTTCGGTGCATGATTTAGTGGTTTAGCATTTAATTCCAGCAAAGGAAAGGCAATTGAACTATGAATGTCTAAGTTTGGGTTGATGGAGTTACGAGACTTGGTATTTTCGAGCGTGGTGGATTTTTCATCTGTGACGCGGTGTCGCTTTCCTTGTTGGAATATGTTAAGGTCCGCCGGTGTTATAGTCTTCTTCGATCTACCTTCAGGGCAGGGTGTTGTGAAATGGTGCCTGAGGAGCGGGTGTCAGAGATAGCGGCGTGTCACAGTTTAGAATCGAATCAGTATTTCAAATGCTAATGGCTCGAGAAAGATGATCCTCTAGGAGGTTTAGAGTTGGTAGCGATTCATTAATTCAAGAGCTACAGAGATGGATTTTGATTTAAGGCAACAATTGGGCAGCGAAGGATGAGGAAGGACATGCGGGAGGTGTCTTGCAGTGGTTGAATTTATAGAAGGTCAAGTATGAAAAACAAAGGTTGAGAAGTTTCTTAAAGGAGATGGTTTAACCGAAGTGGGAGTGGCAGAGTAGCATGTGGATTTTGTGGTAGGATAGCCACATGACTTCAGAAAAGCTTAGAGTGATTTGGGAATCATGGTGGACAGTGACAAGGTCTACGGACTTAATTAGGAATGTTGGCTACTATATTGAGGAAGATTAGATGCGGCAGAAAAGAGTTTGCTTGAAATGAGGAGGGGTGTGAAAAACTTGATTATTGTTGGGATGCAATATGACTTCGGGTTGGGATGTATTGTCGCACTTTTAGTTGATGTCAATAGGGAGTGATCGGACTTGTACAGCTGGGGAATGAGCACGGGCTCAGGAGGGTTTACTAATTTCATAGTAATTGTATCCAGTGCAGCGTCGTTGGAAGTTGTCAGCATAGAATTTCCACAGGTGGGTTATCTCCTGTGAGCAGGTTAGCAATTGTGTGATGTTGATGAAGCTTCTACGAAGAATTTTACTTACTATCCGGTAAGAGGTCGAATGTGTGATTGTGGCTAATGATTCAGAATGTTCATGAAATGTTTAACAGAAAGATTTTGAGAAATTTGGCGGGTTAGTTGTGCGAGATTATGGTAATTGGGAAGGAGGAATCTTGGTGGGTTCCAGGGTTATGTAATTGTAGCTTCAAGCTAAGTGGAGGAACCCCACCGTCTATGATTGGATCGCGTGATTTTCTATTTGTGCGGTTTCTAGTTATCGATGTGTTGGTGAGTTGTTATGAATAAGGAAAGAAAACATCAATGGTAATTTGAGCAAAGGATTTGAGGAATGTGTGCTATATTTGGCCTTATCGATTCATGTTCAGGTTTTGGGAAGACTCGGAGTTTATGCTTCTTGTGGGGGTTATGTACAAGGAAAAGAATTCAGTTGAGTGCTTCCTTGATAGGGTGTTCACGTACTAGCAGGGCACTAGAGTGTGGTTTATATTCGGGGGAAGTCAGAGTGGGTGACTCTCAACAGTGTTCCTAGTGAGTCCAAGAATTTGAGTGCAGTGCCCAAGGACTTGGAAGGTTATCATTGGGTATGCAGTACAGTAGTGGAGCAAAGAAAGAAATAGCTTCGAATTCGCGGAAGGTCTTGCAAAACAGGTGTACTGGTTGGAGATGCTATAGTGCGCGTAAGAAAAATAAGAGATGATTCATGATTAATGAGATGATGTGGTCTCGTGATGCGGGTCACTAGGGATGAGTGCAGATTGAGTTCGTTATATTTGAAATGGAGCTATTATTATTTCTAAGGCAAGTCAAGAGTAAATTGAAAGAAGTTGGGTTAGTTAGTAACGGTCGAATTAGCATGATTGTGCAGTGATCAGTATCTTCAGCGTGAAGTTATACATGTAGTTTGTGGTTGATCACTAGGGCTTGAGCGCCACCACAATTTGGTTGATTTGGGAGGTATTTGATTCGAATGGCTTTGTTGTGTAAATGGATTTCGGAAGGGTTATGGCGATTTAGATCACGACTTGAGGTTCGTATTTTTTGCGGTTTGAGAATTCAGTTGCATGTTGCATTGTTTCTGCTGAAACGAACTAAGTGAAAGGTTTCTAGCCAATAAAGTGCTTATTCCACTAGTAGTTCAAGGGTTATGGTGAATACATGTATTATAGCGTAGCGGCATGATGGGTGCAGTTAGCGGCATGGGGACTGGAAGTTAAAGGTCAAGGTCGCGGTCCGGTATTGATAGAATGTCACGAGCTCAGATGAGTGGGGAGAATTCAGATGTTCAGAGTAGGCTGGCATTTTCTTTAGTGTCACCTGAGAATGGTGTTATGGGGAAGAGGCTTTGTGTATTGACATGCGAATTTTTGATTCGCTTTACAGAATTAGAACGGTTGGTGGTATGGACGTGCAGACTTTGCTACATGAGCAGAAGGTCATAACGGGCGTATTCCAAGGAGAAATTTGTATATGTGTGGCATGTTAATCACTTGACTGTTAAAGATTGAAACAAAGTATGGAGGTTATGGTAATATCGCAAATGTGAGAGTTTATGCCTAAGAGGCATTCTATTCCTTGGGTTGTGGACCGTATGAGTTTGTTTTGGATTTGAGGGTTGTTCTTATGTGTCATGGAAAAGGGTTTATTGTGGATCCTTGAGAGATTACTAGCCTTGTATGGTACGATTAGAATCAGCTTGAGGTCCGTTGATGGGTCTAAATGTGGATGCGTGCTCTACACTAGGCCGGATGTGTTCATTCAGCATAGCATTTCTTATGGAGGAGCCTTCGGGCATTGGATGTTATTTTCGTGGTCAGCTATTTGATGTAATACTCAATTGTGCCATGTGGGTTGTGAGACGGTTTGATTATTCACACATGTGTTTAGGTCCCACATAGTTGTGGTGTCATGTGAGCAGGATGGCTCTCAACATGCAGATCGTATATCGCACCTTAGTTGTGCTTGAGTTTCGTAGTGTATGGCGCTACCCGTCTCCCCAGGATTTGTTTTATGCACTTGGCGTGCTTGTGGTTGATATTGGGAGATTTCATAAGTATAAGCATTACGGCTCGATATGTGTTTTCTTTAATTGTTATGTGCGGATCGTGTGGCACGCTGCCACAAGTATATTGTTTGGATCGGGTGGCACGCGGCCATAGGTATATCATTTGGATCGGGTGGCACGCCGCCATGGGTATATGGTTTGGATCCGGTGGCACACCACCAGGGGTATGTTGTTTCGAATCGGGCTACAAGCTGCAACACTATCACATTAGATCGGGTTACGCGCTGCAACAGTTTCATATTGGATCGGGTTGCGCGCCGTAACAGTGTCACATTGGATCGGGTTGCACGCCGCAATAGTGAGATGCTGAGCATAGTTGCTTAGACTCATTTTGTGTGCCTAATTTTCATCCTTGAGGTAGGTTCATACCACCTATTCGGCCGTTTTATTCATTACGCGAGCGGGGTAATTCCCTACCAGGGTTCGTTCTTCCTTATGAGTTATATTAGAGTTTGTAGATTTTTGGCGCATTGTTGGTGTTATATGAGATTTTGACAGTGTTTGAGATTGCTATCGCCGGAACAACTTGTACTGGGTGAGATGAGGTTATTGGACCTGGGATCAATGCGATTAGAGTTATGAAGGGTATATTAAAGGGCAAATATCGTTATTCAGTTCAGAATGAGGTGATGGTCCTTGTCAGGAGGAGAGACTCCATGAATTATTGATTCAGCAGGTGGTTATTAGTTTTTACACACCTCTTCCGTCATGGCGGAATTGCAAGTGTTGGAATAGGACTAATATGCGTCATGAGGTGTGTTGTGGGCATCGGATTCATGGAATTGCAGTTATTATTGTCAGATAACGTTATTATGGTCATGTAAATTATGCAGCGTATGGTGCGAATTAAGCAAAGGTATACGATCATGTTTTTGTACAGTACAAAGTGATTGATACGATGTTCAAATGCTAGAATTAGGTCTTGTAGGGAAATTTGGAGGTTGGAATTTGGTTCTAAGGCTTATTGACTAAAAAAAAGGGAGAATCTTCAATTAGGTTTCAAGCTAATTTGCTCAACTGGGTTATGACAGCATGGGTAGGTGCACGAGATGCCAAATAGTGGTTTTGGACAACTTTGCAGCAGTCCTTAGCACGTTCGAGGACGAACATATGTTTATGTGGGGGAGAATGTAATGACCCGACCGGTCTTTTCGAGCTATAGCACGTCGTTCATGTATTATGACTTGTATATCTGGTCGGAATTGAATTTCGGAAAGTCCGGAGTTGGTTCGGATGAGAAAATTCAAAATTCAGAAGCCTTAAGTGGGAAAAATTGACTAAAGTTTGACCTTTGAGAAAACGACCTCGAAATCGGGATTTCAAGGTTCCAATATGTTCG
This sequence comes from Nicotiana obtusifolia, assembly GCA_002018475.1. NCBI lineage: Eukaryota > Viridiplantae > Streptophyta > Magnoliopsida > Solanales > Solanaceae > Nicotiana > Nicotiana obtusifolia. Next base: position 56,475 of record MCJB01030604.1, read on the forward strand.
TAGGGTGATTTCGGACTTGGGCGTATGTTCGAGTTGAGTATCACGTCGCCCGGGGGCATTTCAGCGCCTATTATGGAAAGTTGGCATTTTTGAAGAATTTCATAAATTTGGGTTGAAGTGTATTTTAATGTTATCGATGTCCGTTTGGGATTCCGAGCCTAGGAATAGCTCCGTATGGCGATTTTGGTCTTAGGAGCGCGTTTGGATGTGGATTTGGCGGTCCGTAGGTCATTTTTGTGTTATCTGGCGAAAGTTAGAAATTTGAAGGTTTTTGGAGAGTTTGACCGGGAGTGGACTTTTTGATATCGAGTTCGGATTTCCGATTACGAAAGTTGGAGTAGGTCTGTAATGTCAAATGTGACTTTTTTGCAAAATTGAGGTCAATCGAAAGAGATTTGATAGGAATCGGACGCGCGAAAGTGTTTTTTTTTTTTTTAAGTTTTTGAGTATCATGAGTTGATTCATGCACTTTATCATATGTATTTATGCTTTTAAATGTTATTTTGGTGTTTCAATCGCACGAGCGAGTTCGTATGATATTTTCAGATTTGTGTGGAGCCCTGATGGCTCGGGTGAGTTTTCGAGCGCGTTCGAAGTGGTGAAGAACTTCAGTTTTGCTGGTTTTTGGTCTGGGCTACAGGTCTCGCAAATGCGAGGTTTTATTCGCATTTGCGAACCTCGCATTTGTGAGGAGGGATTCGCATTTGCAAGGATGGGAAAACACTATGGTGTTCGCATTTGCAAACATTTTGGTCGCTTTTGTCGCAATTGCGACTATCACATTTGTGAACAAGATGTTGCAAATGCGATATCTGCGACCTATGCAAGAGCCTTTTAATTCGGGACTTGGCTCATTTCCCTTATTACCCACTTGGTCTTAGGCGATTTTTTGAGAGAATTTGCGGGGTGATTCCATCAACATCAAGAGGTAAGTTATCCCCACCTATTGTGAGTTAAATACATGGGTTACATATGGTTTTAAACATGAAAATAGGTATAGATTTGGGATTTTGAAGAAAGCCTAGAATTTGGTAATTTTGGGATTCGACCACGAAATTGGACATGAATTGGGTATAAATTATATATTTGAGTTTGTAATGTTATGGATAAAGTTTATTTTCGATAATTTTTGAAATCCGGGTACGTGGGCCCAAGGGTTGACATTATTGACTTTTCGAGCGAAGTTGGGGATTGTTACGAATTGAATTATTTTGAGTATTAGAGTATATTTTCATTAGTTTGCATATGGTTTGACTAATTTCGGAACGTTTGGCTTGGAGTTGAGGTGTTAGAGAGGCGTTGGAGCCGGTTAGGAAAATTCGAAGCGAGGTAAGTCTCTTGTCTAACCCCTGTGAGGGGGAAACTACCCCCTAGGTGATATTAATTGTTATGTGCTAATAGCTGTGGGAGCTACGTACGCACGAGGTGATGAGAGTCCGTACGTAGCTAAAGCATGTTTATGTCCGGACAGACCTAGGATTTTATCATGCAATATTTGAACTACTTGAACTTATTCTGTTGACATAATTAATTGAAAATATGATTTAACTCGATTAGAAATTTAATATATCTTAGGCCCAACCATATCACTTGAGTTATTGGCAAGGAAATTGAGAAACGGTAAAAGGTTATATTCACTTTGTGCTCATGTGCTATATTGTGAACACGTATCTTGTGATTCAAAAACTTCCTTCCTTTCTTGTGAAGCGGGCCGAAAGCCTCGTCAGTATCTAGATGAATCTATGGTTCGTGCCGCTCAACCCTCGACAGTGTACGCATTATTTTGGATTGGGCCGAACAACCTTGGCAGAATGGTGCGTTATCGCTAGTAGTTCGAATATCAACAAGATAAACCTTCCATTGATGCCCGACATTTTACGGTACTTCTTAATTACATGATATTGACACTTGGCACTTTCTGAGGTCTTGAGGTAGAATACAAGACCTAGAGATTTATGCTTAAAAAGTGATGATTAGAATATTATGATATTACAGATTTACTCTTCTATTGTTGTGCACTTAATTTTGTTAGAAATTATCATATTATTTATTCATTTGAACCTCTAGTAAGTGTCGTTGTCGACCTCTTGTCGCTACTTCTTTGGGGTTAGGCTAGATACTTACTGGGTACGCCGTTGATTTATATACTCATGCTGCACTTCTGCACTAATTGTGCAGGATCTGATAGGTCCTTTAGTGATCATCTTGGCTCGTAGGCGCACCTGTTGAGGAGACTTTAGGTGAGCTGCAATCCAGACTATGCATTGTAGCCCACCGAATCTCCATTGTACTATTTATTTTATCCTGTCTTATTTACATTCTAGACAGATATTGTATTACTGTTGTACTTCTTAGAAATTGCTCATACACTTGTGACACCGGGTTTGGGAGTTCATTATTGTTGTTGTTATCATAGATCACGTAATTATCATCATTTACCCTGTAAATTCTATTTTATACCGTTAAATTATTGGGAATTAGTAATTTCAAGTGATAAAGTGTATGAATTAAAAAAATTAATAAATCAATGTTGGCTTGCCTAACAGAGTCGTTAGGTGCCATCACGACCTATAGTAAATTTTGGGGTCGTGACAGCTTGGTATCAGAGCATTAGGTTCACTTAGGTCTCACGAGTCATGAGCAAGTCTAGTAGAGTCTTGCAGATCGGCATGGAGACGTCTGTACTCATCTTTGAGAGGCTACTAGGCTGTTAGGAGCACTTCCCTTCTTGATTCCTCTTCATGCGATTTCATTCCTTTTAGGCATATTCGGCCTTTTTATTCGTTAGGCGGGCGGGGTAATTCCCTACCAAGGTTTGTTCTTCCTTTATGAGTTATATTAGAGTTTGCAGGTTGTTGGCGCATTGTTGGTGTTATATGAGATTTTGGCAGTGTTTGAGAGTGCTATCGCCGGAACAACTTATACTGGGTGAGACGAGGTTATTGGACCTGGGATCAATGCGATCGAAGTTATGAAGGGTATATTAAAGAGCAAATATCATTATCTAGTTCAGAATGAAGTTGTGGTCCTTGTCAGGAGGAGAGACTCCATGAATTGTTGATTCGACAGGTGGTTATTAGTTTCTACGCACCTCTTCTGTCGTGGCTGTATTGTGAGAGTTGGAACAGGACTTATATGCGTCATGAGGTGTGTTGTGGGCATCGGATTCGTGGAATTGCAGTTATTGTTGTCAGATGGTGTTATTATGATCATGTGAACTATTCGGCGCATGGTGCGAATTCATCAAAGGTATACGATCATGTTTTGGTACAGTGTGTAATGATTGATACGCTGTTCAAATGCTAGAATCAGGTCTTGTAGGGGAAATTCGGAGGTTGGAATTCGGTTCTAAGGCTTATTGACTAAATAAAAAAGGAGAATCTTCAATTTGGTTCAAGCTAATATGCTCAACTGGGTTGTGGCGGCACAGGTAGGTGCACGAGATGCCAAACAGTGGTTTTGGATAACTTTGGAGCAGTCCTTAGCACGTTCGAGGACGAACGTATGTTATGTGGGGGTGAATGTAACGACCCGACTGGTCGTTTTGAGCTCTAGCGCGTCGTTCGACAGTTTGAGACCTTAAGTAGCTTCACTTCATGTATTATGACTTGTACCTGTGGTCGGAATTGAATTTCGGGAAGTTCGGAGTTGATTCGGATGAGAAAATTCAAAATTCAGAAGCTTTAAGTTGGAAAAATTGACTAAGGTTTGACCTTTGAGCAAACGACCTTGGAATCGGGATTTTAAGGTTCCAATAGGTTTGTAGGGTGATTTCGGACTTGAGCGCATGTTCGGGTTGAGTATCGGGTCGCCTTGGGGCATTTCAGCGCCTATTATGAAAAGTTGGCATTTTGGAAGAATTTCATAAATTTGGGTGAAAGTGTATTTTAATGTTATCTATGTCCATTTGGGATTCTAAGCCTGGGAATAGCTCCGTATGGTGATTTTGGTCTTAGGAGCACGTCTGGATGTGAATTTGGAGGTCCGTAGGTCATTTTTGGGTCATTTGGCGAAAGTTGGAAATTTGAAGGTTTTTGGGGAGATTGATCGGGGGTGGATTTTTGATATCGGGTTCGGATTTTCGATTTTGGAAGTTGGATTAGCTCCGTACTGAACATTTTCTCATCACGAGAATGGACCAAAATATTAGTTGACAATGTTGAACCATCATTAATGACTTTTTTTTATCTCCTTGAACCTAGATCTTGGGATCTCCAGTCCTCTAGGTAGAGTTACCACCATAATGACTTGTCCTGGGCCAAAGTCCCATTCCACTCGATGATCTTTCAACTACTCTCTAGTTAGGCCTTTTGTAAGAGGATCCGGCACATTACCGCTTGACTTTACCTAGTTAATTATGATAATCCCCCTAGAGAGTAGCTGCCTAACGGTTTTATGTCTTTGTCTTATATGATGAGATTTACCATTATACATAGCACTCCCAACCCTTCCAATTACCACTTGACTATCGCAATGTATGAATATTGGTGCCAACGGTTTGGGCAAAAATGGAATATCTTCCATAAAATTTCGTAGCCAATCAGCTTCTTCACCGGCTTTATCTAAGGCTATGAACTCAGCCTCCATTGTAGAGCGGGCAATACACTTTTGTTTGGACGACTTCCAAGATACCGCTCCTCCACCAATAGTGAATGCATATCCACTTGTGGATTTAGAATCAGTTGAACCAGTGATCCAATTTGCATCACAATATTCCTCAATCACCGCAGGTTATTTACTGCAGTGCAAAGCAAAGTCTTGGGTATGTTTTACATATCCCAAAACTCGTTTCATCGCCATCCAGTGAGATTGACCTGAATTATTCGTGTATTGACTCAATTTACTTATAACACAAGCTATATCTGGTCGAGTACAATTCATGATATACATTAAACATCCCAACACAGGAGCATAATCCAGTTTTTATATGCTTTGACCTTTGTTCTTTGCTAGTGCAAGATTCACGTCAATTGGAGTCTTAGCAACTTTAAAATCTAAGTGCTTGAATTTTTCAAGTACTATTTTAATGTAATGAGATTGCAACAATGCCAGACCTTGAAGAGTCTTATGGATCTTAATAACCAGAATAAAATCGACAATTCTCAAGTCTTTCATAACAAACTTGCTAGTTAGCATACGCTTAGTCGCATTTATGTTGACAATGTCATTACGCATTATCAGCATATCTACCACATATAAGCTAACAATGACTATGTGATATGGAACATTTTTAATGTACACACATTTATCACATTTATCTTAAAACCATTTGACAACATTGTTTGGTCAAATTTTGCATGTCATTGTTTGGGTGCTTGTTTTAGTCCGCAAAATGACTTAACAAGTGTACATACCTTCTTTTCTTTACCTGGAACCATAAATCCTTCAAGTTGTTCCGTGTATATTTTTGCTCCAAATATCCATTTAAGAAGGTTGTCTTAACGTCCATTTGATGAACTTCAAGACCATATACCGTAGCTAAGGCTACTAAAGTTCGTAAGGACGTAATTCTTCTAAATGGTGAGTATGTATCAAAATAGTCAAGACCTTCTCATTGTCTATACCTTTTGACCACTATTCTTGCCTTATATTTATCAATAGTGCCACCATCTTTCATTTTCTTTTAAAAATCCATTTAGAACCCACCAGTTTATTTCCAGGAGGAAGATCAACCAATTCTCATGTATTGTTGTTCAATATGGATTCCATTTCACTATTGACTGCCTCATTGCAGAATAATGATGCCAATGAAGACATAGCTTCTTTTAATGTTCGAGGCTCTTTTTCTAATAAGAAAGTCACAAAATATGGTCCAAATAAAGTAGATGTTTTTTGAAGTTTACTACAGCTTGGATCCTCCTGATTAGACTTACTAACTTTTGTTTCTTCCCGAGATCGTTTAGATCCTTCAGCAATTGACTCGCATTCTTTTTTATATGGATATATATTATCGAAGTATACAGTATTATCTGATTCTATAATCATAATATTATGAATGTCGGGATATTCTGATTTATGAACCAGAAATCAATTTGCTTTACTATTGGTTGCATATCCTATAAAAACACGATCAACGGTTTTCAGTCCTATCTTTACCCTTTTGGGTTTAGGAACTTACACTTTTGGCAAACACCCACACACTTTAAAATAATTCAAGTTGGGCTTCCTTCCTTTCCATTTTTCATATGGAATCAACGGGGTACTCTTTTTAGTATCGGGTTAGCCGTAAGAATGGCTCCCCCCACAAGTTCTGTGACAAACCAAAATTTATCAACAAAGTGTTCATCATCTTCTTTAATGGTCGATTCGTTCTTTCCGCAATCCCATTGGATTGGGGCGTGTAAGGGGCTGTTGTTTGATGCATAATTTCATGTTCTAAACATATTTCTTCAAAAGGAGATTCTTATTCACCACCCCTATCACTTCTTATCATTTTGATTTTCCTGTTAACTTGTGTTTTAACTTCATTTTTGTATTGCTTGAACGCATCTATTGCTTTATCTTTACTACTAAGTAAGCTAACATAGCAATAGCGAGTGTAATATTCAATATATGTAATGAAATACTTCTTTCCACTACGAGATGGCATTGACTTCATGACGCAAATATCTATGTGAATTAAGTCTAAAGGATTTGAATTTCTTTCAACAGACTTATGAGGATGTTTAACATACTTAGATTCCACACATATTTGACATTTTTATTTGTCATATTCAAACTTAGGCAATACTTTCAAATTAATCATTTTTTGAAAGGTTTTATAATTGAGATGTCCCAAACGTATTTGCCGTAAATCATTTGACTCAAGTAAGTAGGAAGAAGCTGAAATTTTATTATTCTCAATAACCATTACATTCAGTATGAAAAGGCCTTCAGTGAGGTAACCTTTTTCTACAAATATTTTGTTCTTACTAATTACAACCTTATCAGATACAAAAATTCACTTAAACCCGTTCTTGATGAGAAGTGCAGTAGAGACTAAGTTCTTCCTAATTTCAAGAACATGAAGGACAGAGTCACCACCCTACTAGAAGTTATTTTCAGAAATATCTTGCGATATCTTTCAATCTTAGCCGTTGCAGAATTTCCCATAAAAGCATCTCTTCGGGGTCCAACAAGAGCATATGTAGCAAATGCTTCTCTAACAGCACAAACATGGCGAGTGACTCCAGAATCAATCAACCAATCCTTGGGATTTACCACCAGGTTGCATTCAGAATGCATAACACACAAGTCATCAATATCCTCGTGCTTTTCAACCATGTTTGCTTGACCCTTCTTCTTGTCTTTCTGTTTTGTATTTCTTTTCAAGCACAATCAACAGTTCTTTTGACATCTCCATAATACTATAAATGTTATATAGATCGTCCTCCAGTCCGTTAAGAATATAATTCTTGCACAAAGAATGAGAATGCTTCCACGCCTCAGTCACAAGGAGCATTAATTTTCTGGAGTTTTGTCAGGCAGAACAGGAACATCTTCCTTAATGAACTTTTGTAGACTTAAAGTCATCAAGTAGAAGAACATCTTCTGCTACCACCAATGGAAAGCAATCCCGAAATTTTTTTCGAGCTTTTCTACCCGTGCCGGTGCCAATGCCTGTATTGTTCGGCTTGTCGAGGCATTGGCCGTCACCATAGGAACAAGCTGGTTTCCGTTCTCAGTCGTCATTTCTGTAAAAGAATGACACAAACAAATGTTTAATATATGGTGAAGTTTTTATATCTTCAAACCGAATAAACTAGAGTAGAAAATCACTAGGATTTTAATCTCCAATGGAGTAGAAAATCACTAGGATTTTAATCTCCAAATAACAGATAAGAAAACAAAACAGAATATACGTTAAGTTATAAAAATGGAGAAGAAAACCACGATGGCGTTAATCTCCAAACTGGGAGTAGAAAACCACAAAGGTTTTAGTCTCCAGAAAAGTATATATAATACAAATACGGAATATAGTTAAGTTCCTTAAGCTTGTTGTTGATCTGTATTTGCAAACCAATTCTGAAATAAAATAACATAAAAACAGAAATGTAGAAGAAATAGAATTTAATCTGAGCCCACTGACTTCACAGTGTTTTCCTAAGGAACTTAATCCCCGCTATTACCCGAGGTTGTGGATTATTTTATCCCAGGATAAAATGAAGGAAAATTAATTTACCGTTACAAAAATATCTAATTTGGATTAAAATAATATTATGTTAATCTTAATATTAACAAATCAATTTGGTCCAAAAAATTAATCAATCAATCAGTTCATTTGACCAAATCCGATGTCGAAGCCGAAGTTGAAGCCGAGCCGAGAGAGCGAGACGACGAGGCTTGCCTTCTTCTCAACTCTTTAAAAGCTAGAAGAAGATAAATTACATATATACCCATCAAAACTCTTTTTCTCCTCTAACATGGGACAATTTCCCTTTGTCAAAGAGGAAATTCAAATATTTTACTTTTCCCTCCATATCCCATTCACTCTATTTTAAGCTTTAATAATCTTAAACCGAACAATTCCCCACATGAATGGGAAATGGCTATATCACGAAAATATGCATGAAAAACCGTGTGATTCGCAAGTAAGGATTAATCGCATCAGGATAAGTAGGTTTTCCTCTGAACTTTCCGTACCGAGCTTATGTCGGATATACTCGGTCAATTGGTAGATTTGATATCTTTGAACCGTCAAACTTTGATGTATACCTAGACAACCATAAGTCACACAATCAATGCTTAGTCGTCTTTGGTTCTCATTGTTGTGTTCGTTTAAGCCATGAACACTGCCTGGTTTCATAAGTGCGTAGGGAACTAGCCTTGCAAAATTCTCCTTCAAGTGGCTCCCAGCCCTTCCAATTTACCGTTATATATAATGCTCCTAGCCCTTCTAATTACCGCTTGACTATCAAAATGTATGCATATTGGTACCAATGCTTTGGGCAAAAATAGAATATATTCCAAGAAATTTCGGAGCCATTCAGCTTCTTCACCGGCTTTATCTAAGGCTTTGAACTCAGCCTCCATTGTAGAGCGGACAATACACGTTTGTTTGGACAACATCCTAGATACCGCTCCTCTACCAATAGTGAATACATATCCATTTGTGGATTTAGAATCAATTGAATCGGGGATGCAATTTTTATCGCAGTATCCCTCAATCACCGCAGGATATTTACTGTAGTGCAAAGCAAAGTCTTACGTATGTTTTAAATATGCTAAAACTCATTTCATTGCCATCTAGTGAGATTGACATGGATTGCTCGTGTTAACACTCAATTTACTTCGAGCACAAGATATATCTATTCGAGTACAATTCATGATATATATTAAACATCCCAACACACGAACACAATACAATTTTAATATGCTTCGACCTTTGTTCTTTGCTAGTGCAAGATTCACGTCAATTGGAGTCTTTGCAACTTCAAAATCTAATTGCTTGAATTTTTCAAGTACTATTTGTTACAACCCATATCCACACGTGTTAGTTCATTCCATATGTTATTTAACACAAATCCAAGAAGTAATTATCTTTGAGATGATAAGAAGTTAATCCTATTGGTCTTAAGTGATATAAGAGTGTACAAGGGTGATTAACAAGTATCAGGAGTTAAACGAATCAAGGATGTTGTAACAAATATTTTCTGGTAAACCTAGAGGTTCTTAATAAACTTAAGAGGTCTTTTTTTTAATATCCGCATCATAAGTCTTGAAGTCAAACGAGTTATGAAACAAAAGTCGACAAAAGTTGTTGCAACTTAGGTTCATAATTTTACTTAAATATTAGGTCAAATGTTTCTAAGCTTTTCTCCCAATTTACAAGGAATTACGGGGTGATCTACCTACCAAATTAAAGATCTATGAGTCTAGTTTCCAATGAATTAAACCGTTTGTCAATACAATCTCGGAGTATAGAGATAATTGTATTTCCGCAGACCTGCGCAGATTGGTAGGTGACAAGTAGGTGCATCACCTACTTGCCAAAATTAGAGGACAAAATTAAAAGTCCCAAAGTCCGCCAAGAGAGGAATTTTAAGGGATTATAAAATCAGTTATTTCACCATTATTTCAAACCTTCAAAACCAAATTGAACCCCTGCAGCCCCTCCCCAAAAATCCCACACAAACCCTAATCGATTTTCCCTCTCTTTCAAGTTCTAGTTGGGGGTGAAACCTAGAGTTTGAAGAACCAAGGAAAGGGCTGAGTTATCCAACAAGTAAGGTACGTTTACTGCTCTCTTTCATGCATTTTTCTCCTGTGAATTCATGGTAATTCGTTCTATACATGTAAGAACTCACGGGACGGTGATCGGAAATCGTGAGTTCGAGTTATTCACTTGTAGCGGACTGTTTTGTGGACTGTTTTGTTTTGCTGTTGGGCTACGTGTTTTACTACTATTTTGTGGAGTTTTGGAGGAAGAAGAGTGTGGAGAAACACCATATAGATTTAGGGTTGTGGGCTGATAGTTCTTCGTAACAATTCCGGGTCGTTTGACACGACTACAGTGGCCATCATATGTATGAAGTGATTAGCTCGTGCGTAGACTGTTTTGGGAGGCTCAATATGATTATTATTGATGTTTTTTGTGATTTTTGGTGATTGTTTTGAATTGTGTGGAGTCATATATATAGGGGAGGTGCTGTCCGTTTTATCGTAAAATAGGTTGTGGTCGATACATAATAGTTATGACCCTTAAATGATAACGATAGTATCGTTTCTCTTATTGTAGACTAAGGAGTTGTGACAGTTGCATAGCTTGAGATTGGGGAAGTATATACAAGGTATGTGAGGCTATCCCTTTCCTTATTTTGCACGACTTCGATGGTGCGTAATGTAATGAACGAGCTTCCAAAGAAACTCTATCTTAGAAGCTAGCAGTACTTACATTGTTTCCCCTCTTATGGAACGATTAATGTTGATGTTGCTTCTCTTGTTCTTATGTTATCAATGATGATGATGCCCACAGAGGCGTATGTTTTAAAAGTTTATGTATATATACATATGTATCATACATTTCATGTCAGTAGCCCTCAGAGGTACCCAGATGTTACAGGTTGTATATTCTCTATCCCTGCTTACATTACAGTTCGTACTTATGGTTCCCTGCCTTACATACTCAGTACTTTGTTCCTGCTGACGTCCTTTTTTGTGGACACTGCATGTCGTGCTGCAGGTCCTGATAGACAGGCAGGTGCAGCTCCCCCACCACAGTAGGCTGTCCAGTTCAGCAGTGATTGGCGGGATCCCTTCTCCGGACTTATCATGGTCTAGGTATGCATTTTTGTTATAGACATTATGGGTATGTCGGGACCGTGCTCCGGCTATGTTGCAGTACTTATGTTCCTTTAGAGGCTCATAGACAGGTGTCAACTCATGTATAGTTTGGTATGCCTTGTTGGCTGGTTTTTGTTGTACAGTCTTTCATGGTAGCATGGTAGCATGGTAGCTCGTAGCTTATATAGTTTCTTGATTGTTTGTTCATCCCATGTTACGTATGTTCATGCCATCATATTTTATTGTTGGTTGTCCATGATCCATGTCTACCATTTATATTGATCTTGTCAGCTCTAAAAGATAATGAAGAAGGTTAGATAAAATGAACGTTGGTGCTCGGCAAGTATGCTTGGGTGCTAGTCATGGCCCTCCAGTTTGGGTCGTGACAAACTTGGTATTAGAGCTAGTCTGTCCTAGGGATTGTCTATGAGCCGTGTCTAGTAAAGTCTTGATTATGGATGTGTAGCGCGCCACATTTATAATCAGGAGGCTACATGACATCTAGGGTTCGTCTCTAATATTCACCTAGTTTTCTTTCAGCGATGCCTTCGACTAGGAAGCAAACAATTAGTAGACGGCTTGATACAGCTACGGGAGATGGTACCAGTCAGGTGCCCCAAGCTAGAGCAGGCCAAGTGAGGCTCAGAGCGAGATGCCGTCTCATACCTCATCTACTCCGTCTCCTCCAGAGGCTATTAGGAGGCACCCAGCACCTCCAGTTCCTCCGTCCGGCACTACAGACCAGGATATGCGGAGTGCTTTGCAGTTATTGACTAGCTTGGTAGCTGCTCAGGCTCAGAGGCAGAATACAGGTGCTACTGATAAACAAGTTAGTACGAGAGTTTGTGATTTTATTAATTTAGACCCTCTAGTGTTTACCGGAACAAACCCCAAGGAGGACCCGCAGACTTTTATTGACCAGGTGCATCGTACACTGCGGGTTATGCATGTTAGTGATACAGAGGCAGTAGAGTTGGCTTCTTATCGGCTACGGGATTTAGCGGTTCTCTGGTATGATAGTTGGGAGAGATCCAGGGGTTCGAACACTCCTCCAGCTGTGTGGAAGGAATTTTTTGAGGCCTTTCTTCGTCACTACTTGCCAATTGAGATACGACGAGCTAGAGCTGATAAGTTCTTGAACCTTAGACAAGGTAATATGAGTGTGCGAGAGTACAGTATGTAGTTTGATTCTTTAGCAAGGTATGCTCCCCATATGGTGGCCGAGATGAGTGATAGGGTTCATTTGTTCGTTAACGGGTTGGGACCACATCTGATAAATGAGTGCACGACAGCCTCCTTGGTAGAGAGCATGGATATTTCCCATATTCAAGCTTATACCCAGACCCTAGAGGATCGTAAGCGCCAGCAGAGGGCAATAGGGAACGGGATAGGGGCCAGCATAAGAGGGCGAGATTTGCAAGGTATTCTGATGACTTCAGAGGCAGCGTCAAGCCACAGTCTTCGAGGAGTTCGGCGCCACCTATAGCTAGTGCTCCTCCACAGTTTCAGAGCCCTCGATATGATTGATTTACCTATTCTGGTCCAGGTCAAAGTTCGCGGGCATCAGGCTCGAGTGGTAGAGGTAGAGGTGCAGGGCCGAGTTCGAGTGGTGCTCAAAATCATCTCCAGATGTTGTTACAGGTATATTGTCTGTGTTTTCTTATGATGTATATGTGCTGATTGATCCGGGATCTACATTATCATATGTTACACCCTTTGTGGCTAATAAGTTTGGCATTCAACCTGAATTGATAGGTAAACCCCTTGCGGTATCTACTCCAATAGGAGATTCTATGATTGCTAGAAGGGTATATAGAGGTTGCACTGTGACGATTTGTAGTCGTCAAACCTCGGCAAATTTATTTGAGTTAGAAATGGTTGATTTCGATGTGATAATGGGAATGGAATGGTTGGCCTCACGCTAGGCAAATGTTGACTGTCGTACGAAGATGGTTAGGTTTCAATTGGAGTCTTTGCAACTTTAAAATCTAATTGCTTGAATTTTTCAAGTACTATTTGTTACAACCCATATCCACACGTGTTAGTTCATGCCATATGTTATTTAACATAAATCCAAGAGGTAATTATCTTTGAGATGATAAGAAGTTAATCCTATTGGTCTTAAGTGATATAAGGGTGTACAAGGGTGATTAACAAGTATTAGGAGTTAAACGAATCAAGGATGTTGTAACTCATATTTTCGGGTAAATCTAGAGGTGATTAATACACTCAAGAGGTCTTTTTAAAGGTATTTGAATCATATAATATCCGCATCATAAGTCTTGAAGTCAAACGAGTTATGAAACAAAAGTCGACAAAAGTTGTCGCAACTTAGGTTCATAATTTTACTTAAACATTAGGCCAAATGTTTCTAAGCTTTTCTCCCAATTTACAAGGAATTACGGGGTGATCTACCTACCAAATTAAATATCTATGAGTTTAGTTTCCAACGCATTAAACCGTTTGTCAATACGATCTCGGAGTATAGAGATAATTGTATTTCCGCAGACCTGTGCAGATTGGTAGGTGACAAGTAGGTGCATCACCTACTTGCCAAAATTAGAGGACAAAATTAAAAGTCCCAAAGTCCGCCAAGAGAGGAATTTTAAGGGATTATAAACTCAGTTATTGCACCCTTATTTCAAACCTTCAAAACCAAATTGAACCCCTGCGACCCCTCCCCAAAAATCCCACACAAACCCTAATCAATTTTCCCTCTCTTTCAAGTTCTAGTTGGGGGTGAAACCTAGAGTTTGAAGAACCAAGGAAAGGGCTGAGTTATCCAACAAGTAAGGTACGTTTACTGCTCTCTTTCATGCATTTTTTCTCCTGTGAATTCATGGTAATTCGTTCTATACATGTAAGAACTCACGGGACGGTGATCGGAAGTAGTGAGTTCGAGTTATGTATTTGTGGACTGTTTTGTTTTGCTGTTGGGCTACGTGTTTTACTACTATTTTGTGGAGTTTTGGAGGAAGAAGAGTGTGTAGAAACACCATACAGATTTAGGGTTGTGGGCTGATAGTTCTTCGTAACAATTCCGGGTCGTTTGACACGACTACGGTGGCCATCGTATGTATGAAGTGATTAGCTTGTGCGTGGACTGTTTTGGGAGGCTCAATATGATTATTATTGATGTTGTTTGGGCTGTTTGGTGATTGTTTTGAATTTTGTGAAGTCATATATATAGGGGAGGTGCTGTCCGTTTCATCGTAAAATAGGTTGTGGTCGATACATAATAGTTATGACGCTTAAATGATAATGATAGTATCGTTTCTCTTATTGTAGACTAAGGAGTTGCGACAGTTGCATAGATTGAGATTGAGGTAGTATATGCAAGGTATGTGAGGCTATCTCTTTCCTTCTTTTGCACGACTTCGATGGTGCGTAATGTAATGAACGAGTTTCCAAAGAAACTCTACTTTTAGAGGCTAGCAGTACTTACATTGTTTCCCCTCTTATGGAACGATTGACGTTGATGTTGCTTCTCTTATTCTTATGTTATCAATGTTGTTGGTACTTCCTGATTCTTATAAGGTTCCTGGTGAAGAGTTAGTCCTAACAACGTGTACAGAGGATACCAACCTTACGTCACTACAAAAGGCTTAGAACGTATTTTCATGAGTCGAGCATGCATTATATATATGTATCTATTTTACTCTATCGAGCCGCGCTATAGTCGGTCGGGTACGGCACCTATTGTGCAACCACTGATCTGTTGGGTTTTACCGAGCTCCACGTGGCCGGGTACGATTCTACCGAGCCTTATGATGGCGGGGTATGTTTTTACCGAGCCTATTACGGTCGGGTATGATATGATGATGATGATGCCCACATAGGCGTATGTTTTAAAAGTTTATGTATATATACATATGGATCATGCATTTCATGTCAGTAGCCCTCAGAGGTACCCAGATGTTACAGGTTGTATATTCTCTATCCCTGCTTACATTACTGTTAGTACTCATGGTTCCCTGCCTTACATACTCAGTACTTTATTCCTACTGACGTCCTTTTATTTGTGGACGATGCATGTCATGCTGCAGGCCCTGATAGACAGGCAGGTGCAGCTCCCCACCACAGTAGGCTGTTCAGTTCAGCAGTGATTAGCGAGATCCCTTCTTCGGACTTGTCATGGTCTGAGTATGCATTTTTGTTATAGACATTATGGGTATGTCGGGACCCTGCTCCGGCTATGTTGCTGTACTTATGTTCCTATAGAGGCTCATAGACAGGTGTCGACTCATGTATTGTTTGGTATGCCTTGTTCGCTGGTTTTTGTTGTATAGTCTTTCATGGTAGCGTGGTAGCTCGTACCTCATATATAGTTTCTTGATTGTCTGGTCATCCCATGTTATGTATGTTCATGCCATCATATTTTATTGTTGGTTGTCCATGATCCATGTCCACCATTTATATTGATCTCGTCAGCCCTAAAAGATAATAAAGAAGGTTAGATAAAATGTACGTTGGTGCTCGGCAAGTATGATCGGGTACTAGTCATGGCCCTCCAGTTTGGGTCGTGACACTATTTTAATGTAATGAGATTGCAACAATTCCAGACCTTGAGGAGAATTATGGATCTTAATACCCAGAATAAAATCGGCAATTCCCAAGTCTTTCATATCAAACTTGCTAGTTAGCATACGCTTTGTCGCATTTATGTTGGCAATGTCATTACTCATTATCAGCATATCATCCATATCTAAGCAAACAATGATTATATGATATGGAA
>MCJB01030604.1:77776-130633 GCA_002018475.1 Nicotiana obtusifolia
ATGGAAGAAAAATCAGAATTTTTTTTTCAAATCTTCCAAGAACGAAAATTTAAGATTTGAAAGCCAATCCGATGTCGGAAGTCGACAAATTTTATATGGTTAAACTCGTGAGAAGATAAGGAACCCGTTGGGGTGAAAAGTACTGAATTTCGAGACGTGGGCCCGGGGCTCGGGTTTTGCTAATTTCGGGATTTCTTAGTAAATTCGATTGTTTTTGCTTGGGTTTTATTCCCTCAACATATTGTGACGTAATTGTTCTGAATTTGGATAGATTCGACGCACGTAGAGGCCAATTCAAAGGGCAAAGGCGTCGCGGGCTAAGGATTTAGCCGGTTTGAGGTGAGTAATGATTGTAAATGATGCTCTGAGGGTTTGAAGCCCCGGATTACACATCGTAGTGCTATATTGAAGTAAGGCACACGCTCGATGATGAGCGTGGGGTCGTTTACTACTGGGGATTGTGACTTGGTCCGTCCCGATTGATGATTTTTACTACCTATTGATTGGAACTGATTTGATAATATAATGATTTGGGCTTCTAGCCATATTTGGGCTTCGTGCCGGTTATGTGAACCCTTTAGGGGTAATTTATCACTGTTTACTGAAATCATATTTGCGCTTCACGCCGGTTATGTAAACCCTTCGGGGGTATTTGTTAATGATTTGAATCATTATTTGAACTCAGTTTTGAAAACTAAATGATGTTTTCAAATGATTTTGAAATGGATCGGGTGGCATGCCGCCACGAATATGATGTAAATGGGATCGGGTGGCACGCCGCCACGAGATATGATATAGCGCTTGGGCCGTAAGAAGCCCCTCCCGGAGTCTGAACCACCCACAGTGAGCGCAGGGTACCCATTATGATAATTACAGTTGGTAACAATGACAACTGTAGGTTACAGCTGGTAACAATGACAACTGATAACCGGAGATGGGTAGATAATACAGTTGGTAACAATGACAACTGTAGGTTACAGTTGGTAACAATGACAACTGGTAACCGGAGTTTGAAAGATTTTACTGTTTTAAATGATACTGAACCTAGGGATGTTACAGTTGGAAACAATGACAACTGGTAACCAGAGCTGGGGAGATTTTACTGTTTTTAAATGATATTGAGCCGAAGGGCAGTTTTAAAGTGCTTTCTTTTACTTCACGTTATTTACTTGAAAGATGGACATGTTTTACCTGTTGAAAGGAGTTACTACTTGAATTTACACTGGTTTACTATTTCACTGATGCTTCATTACTTCATTATGGATTGCCTTGTGCATTATGTGTTTTCTTACTTTCAGTCATTATTTATGTGTATTACTCACTGAGTTGGAAGTACTCACATTACTCCTTGCACCATGTGTGCAGATTCAGGCGTATTCCGCTCCGAGGCATTGACTATTACTGCCAGGGCGGTGATTCAGAGGTTACGAGGTAGCTGAATGCGTCCGCAGCCCCGTATCTCTTTTATTTATTTTTTGTTGTTTCCACTTTCTTCAAACAATTGTGCCAAAGATATTGTAATAGTTATTTTGTTATTAGGATTTCATTAGTGGCTCATGACTTTGTGACACCCCGGTTCGGGCTGTAGTCGTGATGGTTCACTATATTTTTCCGCAAGTTACTGTTATTAAGCCGTACTTATATTATTTTCGTATTGTTTAACTGGTTAAATGAAGTTTTTTTTGGATTGGCTGGCCTTGTCTTCATGAAAGGCGCCATCACGACCGGGTTGGGATTTTGGGTCGTGACACAAGGTGATCACCAAATGAACATGCCAGATCCTGCACATTTGGTGCAAAAGTGCAGCATGAGTACGTAAATCAATGCGTACCCAGTAAATATCTAGACTAACCCCGGAGAAACTGTGACGAGGGGTCGACATCGACACTTAGTAGAGATTCAATGATGTAATATGATAAATCATAAGCAGATATGAAGCACACAGGAATAATGAGGTAAATTTGTAAGTTATATCATCTTCCAAATATTTCTTTTAAGGTATGAATTTCTCAATCTTGTATTCCACCTTAACAACTTCGAAAATATCAAGTGCCAATATCAAATAAATAAGGAATACCATATAAAATACCGAGCATCGGTGGAAAGATTATTTTGTGAATATTCGGACTACTAGCGATACGACGCACGATTTTGCCGAGGTCGTTCGGCCCGATCCAGAATAATGTGTACACTGCCGAGAGTCGAGCAGCACGAACCATAGATGCATCTATTATACTGCCGAGGCGTTCGGCCCGCTCCACAAGAAAGGAAGGAAGTTATCGAATTATGAGACACGATCTTACAACATAGTACATGGGCACAATAATAAATATACCCTTTTACACTTATCAGATATCTTGGAAACAACTCGAGGTGATAAACTCGGCCAAATATATTCATATGTTTCTAAATCAATTTCAGTTAAAATTTAAATTAATTAAGCTAGCAAAATGAGTCCAAACAATTCAAATATTACATGATAAAGTCCTAAGTCTACCCAGACATAAACATGTTTTAGCTACGTATGGACTATCTTCACCCCGTGCGTACGTAGCACCCACAACTAGTTGCACATAACAATAAATATCACCTAGGGTTGTTTTCCCTTCACAAGGTGAGAAAGGAGATTTACCTTGCTCCGAAGTTCAATAACCGGCTCCAACACCTCTGTAACACCTCAACTCAAAGCCAAACGTCTCGAAACTAGTCAAACAACGTGTAATTCGATCAAAATGTACTCCAATGCTTACAATTTAACAATTTATAAAATTTTCCAACTCTGCTCGAAAAGTCAATAAAATCAACCCTCTTGCCCAAATGCCCGGATTTGGAAAATTTTCGAAGATAAACTTTACCCATAACACCACGAACTCAAATATATAATTTATTCCAATTTCCATATCCTATTTCGTGGTCAAATTCCAAAACCTGCTTCAGCGGAAGCTTCCTCGCAGATGCGGCTTCCCCCAAGGCCACCTTTTTCTGCTTCTTCGGCCATCCAACCGCAGGTGCGCATCCGCTTCTGCAGAAATCCTCCGCATCAGCGGACTCCCCAGCTTGAGCACCATTCTGCGCATACGCGCCCAATACCGCACCTGCGGCTCCACAAGTGCGCTACAGCAACCGCACCTGCGATCATCAAGCCCCAGACCACTTCCGCTTCAGCACTTCTTCACCCGCATCTGTGAGCCCGTAGGTGTCGTTAATTCCTCGCACCTGCGTGTCCCACCCAGCCTCACTCCGTACCGCTTCTACGACCCCTCGGCCGCTTTTGCAGTCTCGCACCTGTGGTCATAACCTCGCAGACCAAAAGCCTTAAGCTTCAGCAGTTCTTCCTAGTCCAAACATACCAACACATCCAACAATACGATACGGAGTTAGTTGAAACCTCAAATCATCTCAAACAACATCAAAATTACAAATCGATAGCCAAAACCTTTCGAATCACGTCAAACAACATCAAAATTACAAATCGATGGCCAAAACCTTTCTTCAAACTTTACAACCTTCAAACTTATCCAAACGCGTCCGAATTACACTTAAACATCCCGGAATGACGCCAAACATTACGCGCAAGTCACAAATCACAATATGAACCAATTCTAAGGCTCGGAACTTCGAACAGACATCGATAACACTAATATTATTCAAACTTAAGAATTTCTTAAACTTCCAAAATGCCAACCTTCCATAATAGGCACCAAAATTCTCCCCGACCACCCGGTACTCAACCCGGACATACGCCCAAGTCCAAAATCATCATACGAACCTATCGGGACCTTTAAATCCTGATTTTGAGGTTGTTTTCTCAAACGTCAAACCTTAGTCAATTCTTCAAACTTAAAATGTCGAACTTAAAATTTTCTATCCTAATCAACTCCGAACTTCCCGAAATTCAATTCTGACCACACGTACAAGTCACAATACTTGAATTTAAGCTACTCAAGGCTTCAAACAGTCGAATGACGCGCTATAGCTCGAAGTGACCGTTTGGGTCGTTACATTCTCCCCCACTTAAACATACATTCGTCCTCGAACGTGCCAAGAGCTGCTCTGGAATTGTCCAAAATCACTTTTTAACACCTAGTGCACCTACCCGTGCCACCACAACCCAGTTGAACACATTAGCTCGAGTTAGACTGAAGATCCTCCCTTTTATTTAGTCAATAAGCCTTAGAACCAAATTCCAACCTCCGTATTTCTCTACAAAACCTGATTCAAACATACGAATACCGTATTAATCACTACACACTGTACCAAAACATGATCGTGCACCTTTTTTAAATTCACACCATGCACCGCATAATTCACATGCCCAAAATACATCATCCGACCACAACAACTGAAATTTCACGAATCTGATGCCTGCAATACGCCTCATAACACATGTGAACCCTATTCCAATTCTTCCAATACTGCCACAACGAAAGAGAGGTGTAGAAACTCATAACCACCTGCCGAATCCATAAATCATGGAGTCTCTCCTCCTGACAAGGACCATTACCTCATTTTGAACCGAATAACGATATTTTCTCTTTAATATACCCTACATAACTCCAATCACACTAATCCCAGGTCCAATACCCTCGTCTCACCCAACACAAGTTTCTCAGGCAATAAGCCATCTTATATACTGCAAATAATCTCATATGACGCCATCAACGCACCAACAACCTACAAACTCGAATGTGACACATAAAGAGGAATGAACTCTGAAAAAGAACTACTCAACCCGCGTAACGAATAAAATGACCAAACAGATGCTATGAGCCCTTCCCAGAGAATGAGAACCAAAATACACAAGAATAGATATAGGGAACCATACTCAACATCTCACTATTGTAGCGTGCAACCCGATCCACACATGATACCTTTGCGGCATGCAACCTGATCCAAACAACATAATACCGTTGTGGCGTGCATACCGATCCAAACAACATACCTTTGGCGACGTGCCACACGATCCAAACATAACAGTAAATAAGGGAATACCCATCAAGCTATAATACTAATACCTACAAGATACCTGAATATCGACCACAAGCACGCTAAGTGCAAAATACAACTCTGGAGAGACGGATAGCGCCATACGCTACAAAAGCCAAAGCACGAATAAGGTGCAATAAATGACCTGCATCTCGAGAGTCATCCTGCTCACATAATACCACAAGCTACATGGGATCACAACACATGTGCGAATATCAAGCCGTCTCAGAACCCATATAGCATAATAGAGTTTTACATGGAACAACTAGCGACGGGATTAACATCCGCTGCCCGAAGACTCCTCCGCAAGCAATGATATGCCGAACGAACATATTCGACCTGATGTAGAGCACACATTCACATTAGACACACCAATGACACCAAGCCAAGTCTGATCATCCCATACTGGGGCAATAACCTTGCAAGGATCCACAATGGTCCTATTCATGACACCCATGAGCAACCGTCCACTCCGGAGCAAACTCCCACAATTCACAACCAAAGGAGTAGAGTGCCTTCCAGGCATAAACTCTCACACTAATGATATTACCAAAAATCCCCGTACTTGGTTTCATTATTTAACAATCAAGTGACTAACATGCCACACTTATACAAATCTCCCCGTGGAGAATGCTCCCACAATCTTCCTCTCAAGTAACAAAGTCCGCACATCCCTACCACCAACCATTCTAATTCTGTAAAGCAAATCAAGAATCCGCAAATCAATACACAAAGCCTCTTACACAGAACGTCGTTCTCATGTGACACTAAAGAAAATGCAAGCTTACCCTGATCATCTGAATTCTCCACTGCTCATCCGAGCTCGTGAGATTCTTGTCAACACCAAATCGCAACCTTGACCCTTAACATTTCAAATTCCCATGCTGCTCACTGCACCTGTCATACCGCTACGCAAGAATACAAGAATTCATCAAAACCTCTGAATTACTAGTAGGATAAACACTTCATTGGCTAGAAACTCTTTACTTAACTATTTTCAGAAGAAGCACTGCAACATGCTACTGAATCCCCGCAACCATAGAAAATACAAACCTCAAGTCCTGGTCTAAACCGCCATAACTCTTCTGGTATCCATCTACACATAACAAGCCATTATAATCAAATACCTCCATATCAATCAATTTACGGTGGCTGTCAAGCCCACACGTACATCCACGAATCACCTGTATAACTAACACGCCAAAGGAACTGATCATTGCCACAATCATGCGGATTTGAACCATTACCAACCGACCATATTTCTTCTAATTTACTCTTGACTTACCTTAGAAATAATAATATCTCTATTCAAAACATAACAAACTCGATCAACACTCATCCCGAGTGATCCAAATCACGAGATCACATTGTCTCAATACCCACTGCAAAGACTCGAACTTTAACCACACAACGGACCCAAAATCCTTGGACATCGCGCTTACATCCTTGAACCCATTAGAACCACTATTGGGAGTCAGCCACTCTGACCTGGTCCCAAGCATAATCAGACTCCAACACTCAGTTAGCACATGAACACTCCTAAAGAAGTAATCGGATGAATTCTTTTCCTATACATCACATCCACAAGATGCACAAACTCTGAGTCTTTCCAAAACCTACACCTAAAAGATAAGGCAAAGTATTGCACACATTCTTCTTAGTCATAATAACCCACCAATGCATCGATAACCAGAAACCGCATAAGCAGACAACCACGCGACCCAATCATATACGGTGGGGCTCCCCCACTTAGCTTAAAGCCACAATTACATAAACCTTGAACCCACAAAGATTCCTCCTTCTCAATTACCATGATCTCACACATTTAACCCGCCAAATTCCACAAAATCTCTTATTAATCTTCTCATGAACATTCCGAATTATCAGCCACGATCACATATTCGACCTTCTACTGGGTAGTAAGTAGAACTCTTCGCATAAACTTCATCAAAATCACGTAACCGCTAATCTGCTCAAAGGAGATCACCCACCTGTGGAATTCCTTATCGACATCTTCCAATGACGCTACACTGGGTACAACTACCAAGAAATCAGTAAACTCTCCTGGGCCCATGCTTGCCCACCAATTGTACAAGTCTGTTCATCCCCCATTGACATCATTTGACAGTCCGACAATACATTTCCAAACTCAAAGTCACGTTTCACACCTCTCCATTTCCAACACACTCCCTTCTGCGATAATCAAGCTTCCTCTGTCCAGCAGCCACCATCCCAAATGAAAAACATATGCTTAGTAATTATCCACCATGATTCCCAAATCGTTCTTAACTTTCTCCAAGGAAACTGACTTCCTACCACAGAATCTAAATGCTGCTCTGCCACTCCCACATCGGTTGAACCACCTCTTTTAAGCAACTTCTCGACCTCTGCTCTTCATACTTGACCTGCTAGTAATTCAACCACCGCGAGGCACCTCTCGCCATGTCCTCCCTCATCCTGCGCTACCCAAATGTTGCATCAAATCAAAATCCGCTCCTGTAGCACCTGAATTGATAAATCGCTACCAACTCCAAACGTCCTAGAAGATCTTTGTTCTCGAACCATCAGCACTAGAAACACTAATTCGATTCCGAAACTGCTTCACTCCGCTATCTCTGACAATCGCTTCTTAGGTACCACTTCCCGACACTCTGCCCCGAAGGCAAATTGAAGAAGACCATAATACCGGTGAGCCTTAATGTGTTCAAACAAGGACGACGACACCAGATCACAATTGAAAATTTCACCACCCCTGAAAATACCGAGTCTCATTACTCCATCAACCCAAAATTGAACGTCCGTAGACCTATTGCCTTTTTCTCTATTGGAATTTAATGTTGAACCTCTAAATCATGCATTGAGAAATCCACCTTTTAGGTCATTCACTGCCTCGATATATAAACAAGCACCCTACCATTACACCAACATTGTGTGATAGCAATGCATGGACATCATAGCAATCCGTGCACGGTCTCGAAACCATGGGAAATACAGATATTGAGCTGGAATAAAAGTACATCCTTCCGCAAGGCGACGATAATAGCCTGCCCGAACACGTAGGGAAAAACATCATGCACCATGTTTGCAGTACCACTACAACTCCTCGACGCCCAATTGATAACAAGCACCCCACGTCGCGTAAGATTGAGTAGGAAGAAAATAAAAGCACAAGCCTCAATGGAATCAAATCATACGATGAGGAAATCAAGAAGGGAAGAGCACCTAACAGCCCTGTAGCCTCTCGAACATAAGTACAGACGTCTCCGTACTGATCCGCAGGACTCTACTGGACTTGCTCATGACTCTTGAGACCTAGTGAACCTAACACTCTTATACCAAGCTGTCACGATCCAAAATCCACTATAAGTCGTGATGGTGCCTAACGCCACCGTCAGGCAAGCCAATGGTGATTTATCTATTTAAATATTCATTTTATTACTTTCAAAATTGCAGTTTATAATAAAGAAGGACATTTACACTTCTAAACCACAGAGACGTACAACATTTGTAATTTATAAAAGAATTGAAGTCGTTAATGATATACGAACCCATAAGCATCAACCAGTATAACTCCAAAACCCGGTGCCACAAGTGCATGAGCATTTTCTAAGGAGTACAACAATATTACAACCTCTGTCCAAAATGTAAATAAGACATGATAAAATGAATAGTACGATGACGAGTCGATGGACTGCAATACGTAGCATGGAGTGCAGCTCACATAAAGTCTCCTCAACTGGTGCGTCTATGCGCCAAGTTGATCACCAAATGAACCTGTCAGATCCTACACATTTAGTGAAGAAGTGCAGCATGAGTACGTAAATCAACGCGTACTCAAAAAGTATCTAGCCTAACCCCGGAGAATTAGTGACGAGGGGTCGACATCGACACTTACTAGAGGTCCAATGAAGTAATATGATAAATCATAAGATGATATGAAGCATACAGCAATAATGGGGTAAATCTTTAAGTAACATAATATTCCAAATATTTCTTTTAAGGTATGAATTTTTCAATCTTGTATTCTACCTTAACTGCTCCGAAAATGTCAAGTACCAATATCAAATAAATAAGGAATACCATATAAAATGTCGGGCATAGGTGGAATGATTATCTCGTGAATATTCAGACTACTAGCGATACAACGCACGATTCTGCCTAGGTCGTTTGGCCCGATCCAGAATAATTTGTACATTGCCGAAGGTCGAGCGGCATAAACAATAGATGCATTTATTATACTGCTGAGGCATCCGGCCTGCTCCACAAGAAAGGAAGGAAGTTATCGAATTACGAGACACGTGCTTACAACATAGTACATGGGCACAATAATAAATATACCCATTTACACTTATCAAATATCTTGGCAACAACTCAAGGTGATAAAACTCAGCCCAATATTTTCATATGTTTCTAAATCACTTTCAGTTAAAATTTTAATTAATTAAGCTAGCAAAATGAGTCCAAACAATTCAAATATTACATGATAAAATCCTAAGTCTACGCAGACATAACACGCTTTAGCTACGTACGGACTCTCGTTGCCTCGTACATACGTAGCATCCACAACTAGTTGCACATAATAATAAATATCACATAGGGGGTTGTTCCCCCTCACAAGGTTAGACAGGAGACTTTCCTTGCTCCAAAGTTCCATAACCAGCTCCAACGCCTCTCTAACACCTCAACTCAAAGCCAAACATCTCAAAACTAGTCAAATAACATATAATTCAATAAAATATGCTCCAATGCTTACAATTTAACAATTTATAAAAATTTCCAACATCGCTAGAAAAGTGAATAAAATCAACTATCGATCCCACGTGCCTGGATTCCAAAAATTTTCAAAGATAAACTTTACCCATAACACCACGAATTCCAATTTCCATGTCCAATATCGTGGTCAAATTCTAAAATACCAAATTCTAGGTTTTCTAGCAAACTTCCATAATTTCTACTAACTTCCATGTTTAAATCCTTATAGAATCCATGTATTTAACTTACAATCTGTGGGAATAACTTACATTGCCCTCGATGATGAAAATATCCCCTTGAAACTCTCCAAAAATCGCCTAAGCCAAGAGAGAATGAAAGAAAATGGGCCAAATCCCATATAAAACCAAGTCGCCCAGTGCTGCCTCACACCTGCGGGACAGTAGCCGCTTCTGTGGCTCCACTTCTCGGAAGCTTCCTCGCAGATGCGGCTTCCCCCAAGGCCATCTTTTTTCGCTTCTGCGGCCATCCAACCGCAGGTGCGCATCCTCTTCTGCAAAAACCTTCGCATCTGCGGACTCCCCAGCTCGAGCACTACCCCGCACCTGCGCGCCCATGACCGCACCTGTGGTTCCGCAGGTGCGCTACATCACCCGCACCTGCGATCATCCAACCCTAGACCACTTTCACTTCTATGCTTCTCCGCCCTCATCTACGAGCTCGCAAGTGCGGTAAATTTCTCGCACCTACGAATCCCATCCAGCCTCACTCCCTACTGCTTCTGCGATCCCTGGGCCGCTTCTGCGATCTCGTACCTACAGCCATAACCTCGCAGGTGGATCGCACGAGAAGCCTTAAGCTTCAGCAGTTCTTCCAAGTCCTAACTCAATCTGTTTCCAATTCATTTCGCACTCGAGGCCCCAGGACCCCGTCCAAACATACCAAAAAATCCCACAACACAATACTGACTTAGTCGAAACCTTGAATCATGTCAAACAAAATCAAAATTACAAATCGACGGCCAAAACCTTTCTTTCTACTTTTAACCTTCAAACTTCGCCGAACGCGTCTGAATTACACTTAAATATCCCGTAATGATGCCAAACTTTACGTGCTAGTCACAAATCACGATATGAACCTATTCTAAGGCTTGGAACTTCGAACGGACATCGATAACACAAAAATTCATTTCAAATCAAACTTAAGAATCTCTTAAACTTCCAAATTGCCAACCTTCCATAATAGGTGCAAAAATGCTCCCCGACCACCCGATACTCAAGCCGTATATACGCCCAAGTCTGATATCATCATACGAATCTATTGGGACCTTCAAATCGTGATTCCGAGGTCATTTACTCAAACATCAAACTTTGGTCAATTCTTCCAACTTAAAATCTCGAATTTAAAATTTTCTATTCGAATCAACCCGAACTTCTTGAAATTCAATTCGACCACATGTACAAGTTATAATACCTAAAGTGAAGTTACTCAATTTCTCAAACTGCCAAATCACGAGCTAGAGCTATAAGCGGCCAGGTCATTACAAACGGAGTAAAGAATCACTAGGAGTTTAATCTCCAAATAACAGATAATAAAATAAAATAGAATATATGTTAAGATATAAAATTGGAGAAGAAAACCACGAAGTCGTTAATCTCCGAACTGCGAGTAAAAGAAAACCACGAAGGCGTTCATCTCCAAACTGGGAGTAGAAAACCACCCATGTTTCAATACAAAGAATATTGTTAAGTTCTTAAGCTTGTTGTTAATCTGTATTTGCAAAGTAATTCTGAAAATAAAATGATATAAAAACAAAAATGTAGAAGAAACAGAATTTAATCCAAGCCCACTGAATTCATAGTGTTTCCTTAAGGAACTTAATCCCCTCCTAGTATCCGAGGTTGTGGATTATTTCCTCCCAGAATATAACGAATTACACACTGGTCTAGCGGTAATTCAAACCCCAGTGATTCAACGAACGCAATGATCAGTAGCAAATCACACTTACTGTTGCTTTCTTTCAATTAAAATAATGTAGAAGAAAGAAGGAGAATTCAGAATTTCGCAAGGAAAACCTGAGGGAGTAGCCTGGTATTTATAGCCAATAGGTTTGGTTCAAACGAAGAGGTGCAACTCTTCAGGAAGATATTCGCGTAAAATGGATATTATGTAAATGGCTATTTATGCGAAATAAAACGAGAAAATCATACGCGGCGAAAAATTAATTTACCGTTACAAAAACGGCTAATTTGAATTAAAATAATATTATGTTAATCTTAATATTAACAAATATATTTGGTCTAAAAAATTAATCAATCAGATCATTTGACCGAAGCCGAAGCCGAAGCCGAGCCGAGCTAGCGACGATGTCTATGGTGCGTGACTTGCCTTCTTCTCAACTCTTAAAGAGCTAGAAGAAGAGCAATTAGATATATACCCATCAAAACTCTTTTCCTCCTCCAATATAGGACAATGTCCCTTTGTCAAAGAGGGAAATTCAACTATTTTATTTTTTACTTCATTTCTTATTCACTCTATTTTAAGCTTTAACAAACTTAAACCCAACATATAGTAGGAGTACAATTCTAGGTTTACTAAAATTTCTGATGATTGATAAGATCGATTGGGGTGCATTTAATGGTGGTTGGTAAAATAATGGTGGTGGATTTGGTGGTGGCTAGTGGTATCGGTAGTGTAGATTTGGTGGTAGCCGGTAAAATTGGTGGTGGTGGAAGCTTTGGTGATGGCCGGTAAACTTGGTGGAGATGCTGGCGGCAGCGGCACTGATAGTGTTGTCGGGGGTAATGGAAATTCGGTGGTAGGTATGAAAGTAAAAGAAAAAAAGAATTATGTGTGAGCGACAAGAAAGAAGAAACAATAGTAAGAAAAAGTATAAAATTATTATATTTCTGATATGGCGCTGATGTAGTACGTGCGTATGGAGCACCTCACAACGTGAAAGTGATATTATACTTTATAGGATGATATTGGACCCAGAAATGATACATTGGAAGAATCCATTGGGTCTTCCAATATCAATAGGTTGATTGTCAAGCCACCTGAGGAAGAACAATCTCCTCCAGCAACACCGATCCTCCCTAGTTCAATCAACAAATAATAAAAGTCATATACCACAAAAATAAATTCTAGAAAGAAATAGAGAAAAAGATAATTCAAGAGGCCCATAAGTATGAAAATAAAGATAAAGATGACTGCGCCAACTTGATATTTTTGTATTATCGCCACTTTGATTCAAAAGGTAACCGACGGTTCCTGACTTTCTCCGCTTTCCGCAACCGTAACCACTTGTCATTCCGATTACATTCATAAACCTTTTTTTTATTTCAAAATAGCGATACGTGATTGAGCAGCTGCCCGTAGACCACCTAAAAAGGAATATTTATTATTTGATCTATATCCCGACATAAAAAGTCCAACGGGAGCAATACTTGAAATGGCAATCCAAAAAAAAATCAATACTAAGATCGACTAGAACAAAGTGATCACCAAAAAGAATTACTGAATAATTTAGAAAAATAAATATTACCGCTATAGATGGTCCGAAATTGAATAAACGAATATCTTTTTAAATTTATTTTGGATAAGAATAGGAGGTAGTAGAATACTCATAAAAATTAAGTGTGAAAATGACTTAACAGGTATATGGTACATCTTATATATTTTCCCTAGAAAAAGTTAATAAAATAAAAAAGGAATGACGGAGTTCAGCCATCATCTAGAATACAACGAGGAAAAACAGCCACTACAAAAGCATTAATAAGACAAATGCCCTACGGTCAGTTATTATGTCCTTTTTTTAAACAAAGTGCAAAATTCTTATGTGACCAATATCTATAATATGGACCGATAGTTTAGGTAGTAAATTCTTTATTTCCCTATTAATATCTATAAACGTGCGTTGTATGTTAATAATGACACGTGATGATTTAAACGTTTATATATATGAAGGAACAATAAATTTTAATTAATAAAAAAATTTTAATATATAATAATACAATAATCATCTAAATACCGAAAAATACTATTATATTAACATAATACATGAATTTAAAATAAAGGACAACATCAAAACTTACACAAATGATCAATTTTGTCATATTAGTTAGATAATTATGTATTATAGTTTAAAAGTATTTAATGTGATGGTATCTTAACGAACTCTTCTTTGTGGACAATATTTTTTTGTGTATTGTTTCCTCATAATACTTCGGTTGCTCTGCTTTAATCAGAACTCTTGTTGTCGATCTCGATCCCTCTTGAAAGTGCAACATGCAGTTGTTCGTGTAAGAAAATATATTGTGGTAAATATAGTCCAATATTTAGGATGTTTGTCCTTGTCCTTTATTTATTATATTTGCAAAACATAAACATAATAAGAATTATTTTCACACAAATTTAAAAGGATATTCTTTAGTTCCGAAAGACGAAAGTTGAATTGAAGGATAAGAATATACTTACAAGCATATTGACCAGTATCATAATTTTTGTAAGTATGACGTTATTGTCAAAACTTCTATACACCATATGTGTGCTATTACATAAGTTATTCGGCGTATCTAAGTTTTTCAGTAGCATAACGGGCATATTTGTTTTCAAAATTAACCTATATACAATGGAAGATCAATTTTAACTTAGTCTGTTATATATACGGTGCCACTAACAGTAACGACCCGACCGGTCATTTTGAACTCTAGCATGTTGTTCGGCAGTTTGAGGTCTTGAATAGCTTCACTTCAGGTATTATGACTTGTTCATGTGGTCGGAATTGAATTTCGGGAAGTTCAGAGTTGATTTGGAAAGAAATTTCTAATTTCGGAAGCTTTAAGTTGGGAAATTGACTAAGGTTTGACTTTTGAGTAATCGAACTCGGAATCGGGATATGAAGGTTCCAATAGGTTTGTATGATGATTTTGGACTTGGGCGTATGTTCGGGTTGAGTATCGGAAGTTTCGGGAGCATTTCAGTATCTATTATGGAATGTTGGCATTTTTGGAAGTTCAAAATTTTGTAAGTTTGGTTTGAAGTAGATTTTATGTTATCAATGTCCGTTTGAAGTTCCGAGTGTCGAAATAGGTTCGTATCGTGATTTGTGACTTGTGCGTAAAGTTTGGCGTCATTCCGGAGTGTTTTGATATGATTCGGACGCGTTCGTCGAATTTTGGAAGCTTGAAAGTTGAAAGGAAGATTTTGATTGTCGATTCATGATTTTGATGTTATTTGTGGTGTTTCGAGCCTTTGGGTAAGTTCGTAATGTGTTTTGGGAGTTGGTATTTTTGGTCAAGGTCCCGAGGACCTCGGGTGTGAATCGGATTGGAAACGGATCGTGTTTGGACTTGGGAGAGGTGCTGAGGCAGCTGGGGTCTGGTGCAATCGCACCTGCGTGTTGAGGGCCGCAGGTGCGAGCCCCGGGTCCAGCATTGTGGCCGCAGAAGCGACAATTGGACTGAGCTTGGGTGGCCGCAAATGCGAGGCTATTTCCGCATCTGCGAGCCCGCAGATGCAAAGGGTGCTTCGCAGAAGCGGAAAACGAGAGGGGCAGTTGGGTCGCAGAAGCGGAAGATATCCGCACGTGCGGGAGCGCAGGAGTGTGGGGGGGGACCGCAGAAGTAGTCGCGCAGGAGCAGAAATTCATCCGCAGAAGCGGATTTTCCTGGCTTGGGGGGAACTGCACCTGCGATGAATTTTTTCGTAGGTGCGGCTGGTGTTCTGCAGGTGTGGAAAGCCGGCTGGGTAGATTGTTTAAAAATTGAACTTTTGCTCATTTCACTCATTTTCTCTCTTGGTTTGCGCGATTTTTGGAGAGCTTCAAGTGGAGGTTTTCATCATCCATGGCAAGGTAAGTTATTCCCACCTATTGTAAGTTAAATACATGAATTATACATGGGTTGGAAATGAAAATTAGTTGAGATTTGGGATTTTGGTAGAAAATGTAGAATTTTGTATTTTTGGATTTTGACCACGAATTGGACGTGAAATTGAGAATAAATTATATCTTTGAGTTCGTAATATTATGGAGAATGTTTATCTTCAAAAAATTTCGGAATTCAGGCACGTGAGCCCGAGGGTTGATTTTTTACACTTCTGGAGTGGAGTTGGAAATTATTATGAATTGAATTATTATAAGTATTAGAGTATATCTTTATTGGTTTGCACATTGTTTGACTAGTTTTGGATCGACGGACATCGGTCTGATGTGCTAGAGAGGCTTTGGAGACGGTTATGAAACTTCGGAGCGAGGTAAGTCTAACGTCTAACTTTGTGAGGGAAAAACTACCCTTAGGTGATGTATTTTTTATGTGCTACTTTTTGCGGGAGCTACGTACGCACGAGGTGCCGGAAGTCTGTATGTAACTAGATTCATGTTATGTCCGAGTAGACTTAGGTTGCCACAATGCTATAACTGTACTATTTGAGTTGTCTCTTACCTATTAGATTCCTTTATTTTACGTTGCGACTTATGACTAGACTTGTGTACAGTGATAGACTTACTATTGTAGAGACTCGATGGGCTTCATGATTAGCCGCGAAATAATTGTACTCCTCTTATGAATTTCTTCCGTGTTATGCGTTTTCATCGAAAGGTTTCTCCTAAAATATATAACTCACACTTCTATTCGTGAATGGGATCAAGGACCCGTTAAAGCTTCTTATTCTAATGGGATCGAGCTGTTCGCCTCGGCAGTATAATAGATACAACTATGGTTCGGGCGGTTCGACCCTCGGCAGTGCACATATTATGATGGGATCGGGTGTATGCCTTGGCATTTCTATAAAATGCTCATATGAAATCGTGTATAATAATTGACAAGAAGCCAGTATATCTGCGAATTTTCCTGATTTGAACTGTGTCGATCCATCTGGTTAGGTCCATTATATATACTTCGATTGAGGAGATAACTACCAGCTGAGAGTTTGAGTTATTGCTGAGTGAAAAATTGTACCACGTATTTATACATGTTATTTCGTTTATTTACCCTGGCTCACATATGTTTATTTCTATTGTATCTGTCTTATTAGACCACTAGTAAGTGTCGATGTTGACCCCCCGTCACTACATCTCTGGGGTTAGGCTAGATACTTACTGGGTACGCATTGATTTACGTACTCATGCTACACTTGCTGCACTTATTGTGCAGGTAAACATATGTCTGATGGTCTTTTGAGGCGCTGAGGTGCAACTATTGCGGGAACTTTATTGTGAGCTGCATTCGATGTTAAGATCCGCAGCCTGCAGAGTCTCAATAAGAGTTATTTATATTCTCCTGTCTAATTTGTATTCTAGACAGATGTTGTATTTTAGTATATTTCCTAGTGTATGCTCATTCACTTGTGACACCAGGTTTTGGGGGTTCCTACAGGTTGTTCATTATTGTAGTTCGTAAATATATAATCATTTACCCTGTAGATTCTATTTCATACTATTCTATTAATGAAAATTATGATTTCAAAATACTAAAATGAGTAATTAGGTTGATCAATCACCGTTGGCTTGCCTGACGGTGATGTTAGGCGTCATCACGACCTTTAGTTGATTTTGGGTCGTGACACTAACATACGTAAGAAATAATTAACTTGACAACAGACATGTATGGTAGAAGGCCATTTGGTCTTAAAGAATTTAAGCATTCTTCTTGGTAGTAATTATTGGCATCATTTTCTGCTGAGTCAAAAACAGAAAAATATTTTATTTTTACTATAAAATTTTGCAATAAAACTTTTATTTAGTTGATCAACATATTCATTTCTACTCGCTAAGATATCTTTTTAATTCTATCATACGATTTACACAAATTATGTTTTAATCTAATGATAGAAATATTTCTCTTATTAAATGCACCACTATTACCATTGGGATTGATAACCATGTGTTCAAAAAGAACCAAATCATCCTTTATTGGATGCTCTTCTTCGTTTCTAACACGAAGCAAAAAAGCACTGAATACTGGATTTGTTCTTACTTTATATTTCTTGTCAGTTTTGAATTTTTTTCATTTGAGGCCAGAAGTATTACTTTGGCAAGCTAGCTTTTACAATCTCTGCTTTTGTCAATTTTGGAACTATTGGTAGTACTTGAAATAAATTATCTCCCAAACCATTAATTTTTCACCAAACGGCTCATTAATATTCAATATATGTTTAGAACTCCGGGAAATTATTTCAATCGTTTGATATTTAACCATATGTGCTTCATTCCATATTATCATTTTTGCTTTCCTTATAAATTTAGCACTATTGCTTTGCTTTGATATATTTGTGATGGTTATTTAAGTTGTTTGAAGAGGTATATCAAATGTAAAGTGGATGGCCTCACAATAAAATCGTTGTTGGTACACAACTTGCTATTAGGACTAACAATGTCATGCCTCTTGATATGATATTTGCAAGTAATGCATGACATAGAAATATTATTTCGATTCCGCCGGAGGCATCTACAAAGAATAATCCCGTTATAGCAGAGTCGACTCTTTATAATATAGTCTTGAAAGCTTGTTCTTATTTAGGATTTAGCTTTAATTGTGCTTCCTCAGACACTTGTATAGCATTTTGATTCTTAATAATATCTCGCCGTATGAAAGCGATACTCTAACCGCTGACAATATGAAGAGAGTGAAACTAACCCTGAAAACCTTTTTACTTTGTGTTCTGTCACGACCCAAAATCCCAACCCGGTCGTGATGGCGCCTCTCATAAAGACAAGGCCAGCCAATCCAAACTAACTTCATTTTTTAACAGTTAAATAATATGAAAATAATATATGTATGGTTTGATAACAGTAAATTGCGGAAAAATATAGTAAACCATCCCGACTACAACCCTCAGATCGGGGTGTCACAAAGTCATGAGCCACTAATGAAATACTAATAACAAAATAACTATTACAATATCTTTGGCACAATTGTTTGAATAAAGTGGAAACAACAAAATAAAAGAGATATGGGGCTGCGGACGCCAACAGCTACCTCATAACCTCTGAATCACCGCCCTGGCAGTAGTAGTCAATGCCTCGGAGCGGAACCGTTAACGCCTGAATCTGCACACATGGTGCAGGGAGTAATGTGAGTACTTCCAACTCAGTGAGTAATACACATAAATAATGACTGAAAGTAAGAAAACACATAATGCACAAGGCAATCCATATTGAAGTAATGAAACATCAGTGAAATAGTAAAGCAGTGTAAATTCAAGTAGAAACTCCTTTCAACAGGTAAAACATGTGCATCCTTCAAGTAAATAACGTGAAGTAAAAGAAAGCACTTTAAAACTGCCCCTCGGGCTCAGAGTCATCTAAAACCACGCCCCTCGGGCAATATTATTTAAAATAGTAAAATCTTTCAAACTCTGGTTACCAGTTGTCATTGTTACCAACTGTAACCTACAGTTGTCATTGTTACCAACTGTATTGTCTCTGGTTACCGGTTGTCATTGTTACCAACCGTAACCTACAGTTGTCATTGTTACCGTTGTGTCATCTACCCATCCCCGGTTATCAGTTGTCATTGTTACCAACAGTTAACCTACAGTTGTCATTGTTACCAACTGCAATTATCATAACGGGTACCATGCGCTCACTGTGGGTGGTTCAGACTCCGGGAGGGGCTTCTTATGGCCCAAGCGCTATATCATATCTCGTGGCAGCGTGCCACTCGATCCATTTCAACATCATTTGAAAATATCATTTAGTTTTCAAAACTGAGTTCAAATAATGATTTAAATCATTAACAAATACCCCTGAAGGGTTTACATAACTGGCACGAAGCCCAAATATGATTTCAGTAAACAGTGATAAATACCCCTGAAGGGTTTGCATAACCGGCGCTAAGCCAAAATATGATTTGAGTAAACAGTGATAAATACCCCTGAAGGGTTCACATAACCGGCAAGAAACCCAAAATATGGCAAGCAGCCCAAATCATGATGATATCAAACAGGTTTCAATCAAATATGTAGTAGAATCATAAATCGGGATGGACAAAGTCCGAATCCTCAGTAGTAAACGACCACATGCTCATCATCGAGCATGTGCCTCAACTCAATATAGCACTACGATGTGCAATCCGGAGTTTCAAACCCTCAGAGCATCATTTACAATCATTACTCACCTCAAACCGGCTAAATCCTTAGCCCGCGACGCCTTTGCCCTTTGGATTGGCCTCCACGTGCGTCGAATCTATTCAAATTCAGAATAATTACGTCACATTATGCTATGGGGACAAAGCCTAAGCGAAAATAATCAAAATTACTAGAAAGTCCCGAAATTAGCAAAATCCGAGCCCCGGGCCCACTTTTCAAAAATCAGAAATTATCACTTCAACGGGTTCCTTATCTCCTCACGAGTTCAACCACATAAAATTTGTCGAATTTCGACACCGGATCGACCTCTAACCCTCACATCTAAGCCTTAGGGTTTTCCACAATTTTTCCCAACTTAAACCACCAATTAATTGCTAAAAATAGTGATAAACTGAGGTAATTCCTCCAAAAATTGAGTCAGGAATACATACCCCGATGTTTCTCTTGGAAACCCTCCAAGAATTTCTTCAAAACTTGTTTCAATTCGAGTTCTATGGCCCCAAGTATGTTTAAGATGACAAAGACTCTTCCTCTAAGAATTTGTCCATGAAAATCTCCTTTGAATATGGTTTTGAGGTTGATTAGGGTGATTCTATGGTGTTAGAAGGTGTTCTTCTTCGTGGGTAACGAAAATGGGTCTTATAGAACAAGATGGGCATTGGGTTCTACTTAAAAAGTGTCAAAAATCAGGTTTAAACACCCCTTTCAGGTCGAAAATGCGATCCCCAATGCCAAAAATGCGGTCCGCATTTCACCTTTGCGGTTCGCATTTTTGGTCGCATTTCTCGCCCCAGTTTCTGCCTCAAAATGCGACATTCTGGGCCAAAATGCGGTTCGCATTTCTGACGCTTCTTCAGATTTTTTTCCTCGGCACAAAAATGGGCATAACTTTCTCATACGATGTCCGAATTGGACGATTCTTTTTGCTATGGCTCCGAAATTTCGATACGGATCTAATGATTTAATCAAAACTGAATTTGGAGTTTATTTGCATAATATGATACCTCTTATTCTTGAAGGTACGACATCGGCACCTTCTTGAAATATCAAAGTTAAACTCCATCAACCATCCAAAATCCATTCGAGACCCTCGGGACTTCAACCAAACACTCCAAAATGTCCCATAACATTATTCAAACTTGTTCTAACCTTCGGAACGTTCAAATCAACATCATAACATCAAATTCGCATCGGATTCAAGCCTAAGGACCTCAAAATCTTCTAAATCGCTCTTTCGATCTAAACCCAACCAAACCACGTCCGAATGACCTGAAATTTTGCACACAAGTCATAAATTACATATCAAAGCTACAGCAACTTTCGGAATTTCATTCCGACCCTCGGATCAAAATCTCGCCTATCAACCGGAAATCGCCAAAATTCTAACTTCACCAATTCAAGCCTAATTCTACACGGAACCTCCAAAACTAATTCCGATCACTCTCCTAAGTCATAAATCCTCTCCCGAAACTAACCGAATCATCGGAATTCACATCCGAGCCTTCTAACTCATAAGTCAACATACAGTTGACTTTTACAACTTAAGCCTCATTGAAAGAGACTAAGTGTCTCATTTCTTACTGATTTCACTCCGAATGCAACTTACTCAATTAAATTACCTAAAACATAGATAATGAAATATAATGAGACAGAAAAGTGGGGAAGACGGAGTAGTAACCCATGAGACGATTTACCGGGTCGTCATATCGAACAAACTTCTAATGGAACTGTTGAGATCAAGTTTAATAAACCCGATCAGGCTGATTATATCAGTTATTCATCTAGATTGACTATATCAAATTTCTCTTATATTTCACCTGTTGCTTATACTGTAGATTTTCCATCAAGAGCATCTATATCACAAATTAGAGAAAATAATAGAGTAGATGTCATAAAAATTAGTATTGATAATATTGCAGTACTATTCCTTATCCAACTAAATCTGATATGGATTTTTCCGATGGTTTAAATGGATAGAAACCAAATAGATTTTAGTCCTGGTTCACCGACGAGAAAAATAATTTTTGTAGAATTTAAAAAAAGTAGTACAAGACCAGTTAGACCTTTAAGGTCTTATAAGAGCTTTCTGCAGCAAAGAATCTATTTCTCTTTTTTTTTGCATAATTCTAAATATTTTGAATTCATTTGGCAAAGCTAGCTTTAGTAGGAATATTACCATCCGAAAAGTCTTCTTCATAAGGAAGGCTAACTATGATAGCCATGATAACCATGATAACATTGAGGTTTATAACCAAAAAGGGAAAAAAGAGTTAATAATTCTTTTAGAACAATCCGACCAACAACAACAATAATATCAACAACAACAACAACAACAACAACAACAACAACAACAACAACAACAACAACAACAACAATAATAATAATAATAATAATAATAATAACAACAACAACAACAATAATAATAACAACAATAATAATAACAACAACAATAATAACAACAATAATAATAACAACAATAATAACAATAATAAAAATAAAAACAATAATAACAATAATAATAATAATAATAACAATAATAAAATAATAACAATAAATAATAGTAATAACAATAATAAAAATAACAATAATAATAATAATAACAATAATAACGATAACAGTTAAAAAAAAAATTAACAACAATAACAACAACAACAATAACAACAATAAGAATAACAATAATAATAATAAGAATAACAACAATAATAATAACAATAATAACAATAATAACAATAATAATAATAATAACAATAACAATAATAACAACAATAACAAAAATAACAATAATTATAACAACAATAACAATAATAACAATAACAAGAAGAAGAAGAAGCAGCACGAAAATTATGAATCGTAATGGGCTACTTAATGATCCCAAATCATATCATCAATTCTGATTCTAAAAGCTCGTATTGTTGAGAATTAGTCCAAATTCCTAAATTACTACAGTATTGGACCTCAAGTTACTTTAATGAAGACAAATTACTATAGTATTAGACCTCAACCCTTACAAAGACGTAATGAGAAAAAAGATGGTTTTTCGTCTTTTCCTTACAATAATAATAACAACAATAATAACAATAACAATAACAACAATAACAAGAAGAAGAAGCATGAAAGTTATGAATTGTAATGGGCTACTTAATGATCCCAAATCATATCATTAATTCTGATTCTAAAAGCTCGTATTGTTGATAATTAATCCTAAATCCTAAATTACTACAGTATTAGACCTCAAGTTACTTTAATGAAGACAGATTACTACAGTATTAGATCTCAACCCTTACAAAGACGTAATGAGAAAAAAGATGGTTTTTCGCCTTTTCCTTACAATAACAATAATAACAATAACAATAACAACAATAACAACAATAACAAGAAGAAGAAGAAGAAGAAGAAGAAGAACGAAAGTTATGAATTGTAATGGGCTACTTAATGATCCCAAATCATATAATCAATTATGATTCTAAAAGCTCATATTGTTGAGAATTAGTCCAAATTCCTAAATTACTACAGTATTAGACCTCAAGTTACTTTAATGAAGACAGATTATTTATCACGACCCTAACTCCGAACCCGGTCGTGATGGCGCCTCTCGTTAAGACAAGGCCAGCCAATTTAACCAAAATCTCATTTTAAGCATTTAATTAACATGAAAACAATATAAGCATGATTTAATAGCAATAATTCGCAGAAATATAGCTAACCATAATAGAAACCATCCCGACCCAGCCCAAACCAAGGTGTCACAAGTCATGAGCAACTATGGATCCTGATACAAGTCTACTAAATACAATCTCTGGCACAACTGTTTGAAGAACATAGAAACAATAAGATAACGGAGATACGGGGCTGCGGACGCTAACAACTACCTCGTAGTCTCTGAATCACCGCCTGGATGGGAGGAGTCAGCACTCCGGAGCGGAACCAACAACGCCTGAATCTGCACACATGGTGCAGGGAGTAATGTGAGTACTCCGATTTAGTGAGTAATAAATATAAATAACGACTGAAAGTAAGAAAGCACGTAAAGCACAAGGCGTTCTATAAGGAAGCAATAAAACATTATTTGAAAACAGTAAATCAGTGAGAAATCAAGTAAAATATCCTTATCAACAATTTTGCTCCTCGGGCAATATCGCATAACAGTACCAGCCCCTCGGGCTCAAATCTCGGAACAATACCAGCCCCTCGGGCTGTCACATGGAATGGTATCAGCCCCTCGGGCTATATCTCACATCACAATGGGTACCCGCGGTCACTAGGGGTGTACAGACTCTAGGAGGGGCCCCTTACGACTCAAGCACAATATCAAGCCACCTCGTGGCATAAAATCTAGGCCCTCGGCCTCATATAAGTCACAAGACACCTCGTGGCATATAAAGTATCTCAGGCCCTCGGCCTCATATCACTCATATAAAGTATCTCAGGCCCTCGGCTG
This sequence comes from Nicotiana obtusifolia, assembly GCA_002018475.1. NCBI lineage: Eukaryota > Viridiplantae > Streptophyta > Magnoliopsida > Solanales > Solanaceae > Nicotiana > Nicotiana obtusifolia. The sequence continues at coordinate 102,003 of MCJB01030604.1, forward strand.
CACTCAGGCAGAAAATCATCACAACCCCCTCGGGCATAGTAAAACAGTAGTTCTCAGTCCAAAAACATCATTAAAATATTAAGTCTCAAAACTGAATAAAAGTGGCTGAGTTGTAAAACAGTGGAAAACAGCATGACTGAGTTCAAGTAATAAGTCAAAATAGTGAGGAAACAGTGATAAAAATCCCCGAAGGGTTCAAAAAATTGGCACGGAGCCCAAATATGGCAATCAACCCAAATCATGATGATAACAAATAAGTTTCAGTCAAATACGCGGTAAAAATCATCAATCGGGACGGACCAAGTCACAATCCCCAGTAGTAAACAACCCCACGCTCATCATCGAGCATGTGTCTCACCTTAATATAGCATTACGATGTGCAATCCGGGGTTTCAAAGCCTCGGAACATCATTTACAATCACAGCTCACCTCGAACCGGCTACATCCCTAGCCCGCGACGCCTTTGCCTATCGAATTGGCCTCCACATGCGTCGATATCCAAAATCAGAACGAATACGTCATAATATGCTGAGTGGACAAAGCCCAAGCGAAAACAATCGAAAAATACCAAAATTCCGAAATTAGCAAAACTCGAGCTCCGGGCCCACTTCTCGAAGCTCATAAATTTTCACATCAATGGGTTCCTTATCTCCCAACGAGTTCATACATATCAAAAGTTCTCAAATCCGACCCCAAATTGTCCACCAAATACCCAATTAGAATTTCAAAATCCCATGCCCTATTTCTTCCATTTTTAGCAAGACTTCAATGATTTTCTAGGTGGATTTCACAATCTAAACGAGTTTTAGGTCCAAAATTCTTACCTCCAATCGATTCTCCTTGAATCCCTCGTTAATTTCCTTCAAGAACCTCCAAAAATGAGCAACTATGGGTGAAAATATACCCAAAATCGCGGACAAAACAAGGCTTAAAAACATTCTGCCCAGGCTTCATCGAGTTATACCTGCGCTATGCAGGTTGTTACATCCTCTAACCATTTTTCCTTGTTGTACACCTTCTGTTAAGATGCTCATAACTCCTTGTGAGAATATCCAAACGATCAACGGTTTGACGATTTAGAAAGTAGACTCGAAGATATTTCATTTGATAGGTTATACACTATATAACTCTTTATATATTCCGAGATATGAGCTTCTAAAGTGCATCAGAAAATTCTATCGAAATTGCTCCACCAGCCAACTTCGATCAATCATAACTTTCTGTATTAATGTCCAAATGATAAATGGTTTATCTTTATGAAAACTAGATTCAAAGGGCTACAACTTTTGTTGTTTGGTCATCTCATAATTCCTTATATATTGCGAGATATAAGCTTCCAAAGTCGGTCATGTGTAGCAGAAATTTCTGCCATGCTCACTGCCGGGAAAATAACAGCAATACCAAGCTTCGGTTAATAGATTGTAACTTTTGATACAAATTTCCAAATGATAAATGGTTTATCTTTCTAGAAACTAGATTAAAAGGGTTACAGCTTTCATGTTTTGCATTCTTTCTGATTCCTTATAGATTAGATGATGTGAACTTCCAAACTGGACTACTCGCACCAGTTTTTCTGCAACTTTTCTGCAATGCTTTTTTTCCAAAGATGAAATAATCCATTTAACCACCCAAAACTCACTCGAGCCATTCGAGGCCCTGTACGGATATACCAACAAGTCCTAAAACATATTACGGACTTAGTCGAGGCCTCAAATCACATCCAACAACGCTAAAAACACGAATGATACTCCAATTCAAGCCTAATGAAACTAATAAATTCCAACTTCTACATTCGATGCCGAAACCTATCAAATCGAGTCCAATTGACCTCAAATTTTGCACACAAGTCATAAATGACATAACGGGCCTATGAAGATTTTCGGAACTGGATTCTGACCCCGATATCAAAATCTAAACTCCTCGGTCAAACTTTTCAAAAATCTTCCATTTTCCAACATTCACCAAAATGCGTTGAATAGTCCTACGGACTTCCAATTTCAAATCTGGACATACGGCTAAGTGCGAAATCACCATACGAAGCTATAGCAACTCGCGGAATTCCATTCCGACCCTCGGATCAAAATCTCGCCTAACAACCGAAAATCGCCAAAATACTAACTCCACCAATTCAAGCCTAATTCTACACTGGATCTCCAAAACCAATTCTGATCACACTTCTAAGTCATAAACCACCTCCCAAAGCTAAGCGAACCATCGGAATTCACATCCGAGCCCTCTAACTAATAAGTCAACATCCAGTTGACTTTTTCAACTTAAACCTTCTTAAAAGAGACTAAGTGTCTCATTTCTTACCAAATCCACTCCGAACGCAAACTACTAAACTCGATCACATAAAACACGGATAATGAAGCATAATGAAGCAGAAATGGGGGAAACGGAGTGGTAATTCATGACACGACTGGCCGGGTCGTCACATTATAACAATCCCAACTTGTCAACTTTCGACGAAACTTATTTTCTTCAATCCATTTAGCTTGTAATCCTTCCAAACCTATTCGTACTTGTTATTCATGATCAAATATTTAAATTATTTCCGTTGTTGAGTTTATTAAGCCATGTTTATTCAAATGTTAAGCTATTTGTGACTGTTGAATTGACTAGCAAGTAGTGTTAGGCGCCGTCAAGGATTTGGTGGGAGTTGGGCATGACACATTTAAACCAAGTGAGGCTCCAGAGTTGATCTCGAAGAGGTTTAAGATGCCAGATATATCGAAGTATGATGGGACATCGATAGGGTGCCTTAACTTGGTATTCTCTTATATGATATATCGAAGTTAAGGCACCATATTGAAGTCCCATCTATCAAAAACCCTTATTCCATCACAATTACACCCTTATTCTACTACTAGGGCAAAATTTCATCTCTCCTAATTGCTCCTAGTCTTAGACTCCTCCAAGTTCAGTCAAGCTATACTGAGCTTTCTATAACGTAAGGAAATCATCAACGTTCTTGATTTTATGGGCTTAATCCCGAGTCTTTACCTATTCTTGTCACCTTCTCACTCATATTTTCTTACCCTTATTCCAATCTACCAAAAATCTTGTCGCTCTACCATACTTTCGCTTGCGACTTACACCTATCTATTTATACTACTCTCAACCTTCCTTTAACTTGCTAGCACTATACATTTCCTTTCGTGCCTTCTCACTTGTCTTTAAAAATAAGCAATTACGTTTCCTGGTCATTCTACCACTTGTTGCATGACTACTTGGCTTATCTTATTGCCCATGAATACTGGAATTTTCTGTAACTCATATTATCTCAAATATCACTTTTGACTTTTTCCTTTCTCCCGTTCATTAACCATAATATGTGCCACTTTCTTATGGAGTGCATACAATGTTGTAGTGAGACTATTGTTACAAGATCATTTCTTCCTTATGTTACTATGCTTAGGTTGAAGCCTTCCTTATTTCCTTAGCTAGTCTTTCTTTATAGTACTTAGGGGAGACTTTCTGACTCATGTAAAGTTGCAAGCTTATTACATCATATACCTGAAGGAATTTTTGATGTTCCTACTCGCCTATAATTATTCTTAGTTACTTACCTCCGCACTCTTCTGCTCGTATGGCTGCTTTTGAACTGAAATTTTTACTACATGCCAAGTGGTTCTCTCTTTTATATTTGTAAAACTTATACAGTACATTTAACTACCCCAACTCCTATCTGAATGTTCTCAAGGATTACGATGTCATATCTACGAGATAGAATTCCCTATATCGGGGTTCACTATTTTTCTCTTGCACCATCTGTTGGTTTATCTGTATCCTCTTGTCTAGCCATAACTAGACTCTTCCTGAATCAACTACTAACTACTCATTGGTCCATTCTTATATCTATATTATGTGTAATCTCTCTTGGGTTATTTCCTTTGTCTTAACTTACCTCTCGCACTGGCTCCTTATGTATCTACTGTTCATTCGCACTTATTTATCAATAACATCCTGGGCGGGCCGGCGTCGTACTTGCATAATATTCTAGAGTTGTGACATATTTGTATAATCTAAATAAATGCCATCTGATTTCTTTTTCCTTTTTACCACATTGTTCTTTTACTATTCCATGATTACTTAAACCATATAACTCCTACTTAATACCATATCACACTATCTTCCCCCCTCTCTTCATCTTTTGCATCTTTTCACATATTCACTAACTATTACTCGCCTTGGGGTAACCCTTCTGTACCAAGGATAATGAAATTTCTTACACACAAGGGTGACACCTAGTGTATCTGGAACACTTTGTCCCATAAGCTTGACTCTGCTCACAGTACTCGCTTTAGGAAAGCATCTTCTTGAATGCCCTTTAAAGGTTATTCTTCAGTTGTCCATTCTGTTATTTTCGGAATGCTACCTCTGAAATTCTCACAATGTCGACTATTATCAAACTATTCAGTCCCTAACTCATGTTTAGTTTATCTTGCTCACTAGCCCATATTGATTTCTATTACTCCGGGCTCTAACGTTTCCTTTTCGTAATCATGGTGGAGTCACTAACGTTTTTCCCAAAATGAGGGTATGACTTCATGGCTTATACCCTTTTATTGATTCAAGACATGTTTCCTCTTGTCTTTCCCTTCACTTGAAAATAGACTGTCATTCTGTCATATGTTGAATTACCGTTATTTCTCACTTATCACATCTTATTCATAATGCTTCATTTACTCTTTTCTTATTCTCCGACTAATATTTCTGTCTATTACTTTATTCTGAAAACTTCAACAAAACGTTCTTTCACTTTTAGCTCCCCTTGCTTCATCTCACTGGCTCTTCGGGATGCCAAACATTCACTCACTTTTTTTCACTAGGGGTCGGAGTCATACTAAGGTACATATTTATCTCTTCTAGGATTTCACTGCCTATCTTCTAAAATTTTTGAATATTCTAGTATATATATCCGTCTGTACTAATCTAGAGTTCACCGTGTGGGTGTCTCACAAGGAGATCTATCACAACATTTTCAGTATCCAATAAAAATATTAGCTAATGAAAACAAGCCATCCATCATTTTAGGTTACTCTAATCCCAACTGGATCCTGATACCCCATTCTTCTCTTAAACTATATTTGATAGCTCCCATTGGACATAACTGAGATTGACATGGCCAATAGTATTTATATTTGTTACTGTTGAAAGTAACTCGTAATGCTTATATTTCTCTGTGCGAATTGTAAATATTGATACTCTTCACTAACTGGGTACTTCGTACCCTTCTAACCCTTGCTTCTTTTACTTGTTGAAACTTGTATATGCCTTTTGATTATGTTATTGTATTTTACCATATGGGTGGATAGATATTAAGAAGCTTACACGTCTTAGTACACACATGATCTGTTGAAGACCGAACATTTACTCATCATAAGCATAACGCAAAATCATGTTCCTCTGACTCAACTCTTCCACAGCCACAATCAATCTCTTAGCAGCTGTCTTTCTGGATGTAGGTATCGTTTTATTGCGAATAAAATAAAAATTAGGAATTTGAATTCTTACAACCGAGCTCTACCATATGATCTAGAGTAAGAACAAAGAGTAATTGTCCTAAATGCCCTGCAGCATCCTGCTTATAAGTGAGGTGCACAACACATCCATAAACAAGACTCTACTAGACACGGCTTGTAGACTCCCTAGTACGGAAATGCTCTGGTACCACTTTTGTCACGACCCAAACTACAAAGCCGCGATGGGCACCCGGTTCCTTACTCAACTGAGTACCAATATAATATATATTTATTATCATACCATAATGGGTAAGTGGGCCAGAAGTGCCTTCATGAGATAACTAGAATAAAACATAAGGGAATACTAGACACAGGACAACTCAACATAGTATACAAACTCATACATGTGATATATGGGCCTATACGATCGAAATGATCATTTGTACACTCAAACATAGGCCGACAAGGCCATACAATCATCCATATACATGGCATATGTCTACAAGCCTCTAAAAGTACATAAACGTCATAAAGGCCAGGATAGTGCCCGACCATACCATTCTATACATGTCTAAAGCATACTGACCAAATAGGCAACTCTAGAGCAAGCGGAGTGCACCAATGCCTTTTGCTGAGCTGATAGCCTACTAGTAGGACTATCAACCTATTTACCAAGACCTGCAAGCATGAAACCCAGCGTTACCAGGCTAAAAAGACATTTTTACAAATAAAGTACTGAGTATGTAAGGCATGAAAAGCATTATATAAAAGACATGAAAGAAACATGGAGTAAAGAACTCAACCTGTAAGTCTTAATAGCTCTGTGAATCATTAAAAATTCAATGTCATGCATATGCGTATAAATGTCATATCATACATAGGTATATGCATACATAAATTCATCGAGCCTATGAGGGCATCCCATCATATCATCTCAGCCTTTGTGAGCGAAATCATCAACGTATACTAGCTGATCAGGTGGTAGTGCGTATATGACGTCGTAACCTTTCTCCATACCCCATGTACATATAATATACGCGTATAAAATGCCATCTGCTCATGGGTCAATGTACATGTATAAATGAATGCAATGCATAATGAAGTACGTCAATAAGATCTCCCGAAATGTCATATGATCATTATGCCTTTCGGATAAACTTTATCAACTTACATATTTTTTGAGACCCGTGTTAGATGATATAGTAAGAGGACACATGGGGAATCAAGAACATAGTCAACCCTAGTACGTCTAAGAATAGAGTCACTTGTGAGAGTTGCATGTTTGCTCGTTTTGTTGTATCATAAGGATCATGCCAAAAGAAAAGAAAGGATAGCCGTAACATACCTTAACTCCTTTGAGTCCTTAATACCATCAAATCAATACTTCAAAAAACTCAACTCAATCTACCATAGCACAAGGAGATTCAAAATCTGTGTCGAGTAAAGGCTAAGTCCGTAATTTTAACTAGTAGTTCGCTTATGTAAATTTGGGCAGCATCTCCCCTATAACCTTACTTTACCAACTCCATCAACTAGCATGAACACATACAACCTTCACCTATATGCTTTCAGCACCGCAACAAAAATCAAGCTACTCAACAACAAGTGCATAAAACATCACCAACGAAACTACTATTTAACACAAGAAATGTCAAGCTCGGATTGAGTCCCTTTTGAACCCTTTAACCCCAAAGTCATTCATTCATTAAATTAAAAACATAGGCAGCATGCTGTTAAGTACAGTGGGAGGTCTTATAACCTCCTATTGATCTCTTAATTAATCCTGAAACAACCCAACAATGTAACAACAACAACAAGTACAACTTTCCATTGTTATCTTGTCCTTTCTCTTCATACTCATAGTACCAACAACAAGTTCGACATGTAGATAATATTTTATAATAATAACATCATAAGAGAGTCATTTTCTAGGGTTTCCAACCATTTATAGTTCACGGAAACAACCTTTCCAAATCAGTCCATTAAAAACAATAACATCTCAAACTATTTCTAGTCTCCTTTTGTAGTATTTTGCTCAAATGATGCAGCCAAGACACAAACAACGTCGACCACATGTAATAGGATGCTATACTCACCTTAACCAATATAAAAAACACGAAATTTCAGCCAAGCACAGCCCACAACTAACCTCAATTACACCAGGACCTCTTCTTGAATCAACTTTTGGTGTTCAAGTTGGTGTATAAATACTAGCAATTCGACTTGAAAAACATTAAACCTGAGGTTACTTCACTTAAAGAATCCTCCAATACATATACTTTTAGGTGAAACTAGGGTGCTTAACACGATAATGAAGTTATGTTACGAGTTATTCTAGTCGTATGATAGTCGTATATTGCATTTTAAAGCCAAGAAAGTCATGAAACAAAATTTGGCAAAGGTCATCACAAGTTACACTCATAATGTGCTAAAGATTAAGTCAAAGGTAGCTGAGCATTTCTCCCAATATACTTGTAATTAAGGGAAGATCTAAATACCAAATTCAATTTCTATGAGTCTAGTTTCCAACGCATTAAACAATTCATCGACACAACGTCAAAGTAGAGATATATTCAAAATTTCGCGAGACTACGCTAGCAGCTCCCATGGGACCCACTTAGGTGGTGGATGAATCTCCAACCTTTAAATATCGGGTGAAGGCTCATTTGGGGTCATTTTTTTGGCTCAACCAGACCCTATATTTTCCTAAGACACTCTCAAATCAGTTTCCATGATTCTAGAGTAAAAACCAAAGAGAAAAACATGAATCCAACGCTTGAGATTCCGTGGTGCTTGCTAGATAGTAGTCCTTCATTTTGTGGTTGTTTTTGAGGATTCTTCAGGTAAAGTAACCTCATATTTCGTGTTGTTCTTATTGATTAAATAAGAGTCAGTCTGTCCCTCATATACATTAGAGTTTCAAGGAAAAATATAAGTGTTTAGACACCAACTTGAACACAAAAGTTGATTCAAGAAGAGAATACAACTCTTATAGTGTTGTGCTATGATTGAGGGTTATTGTGAGCTAAACCAGCTGGGGATTTCAAGTTATATCTACTTCCTAAGGTAAGTCAACCATTTCCGTGGTTGTGCTTAAGGTTACTCATTTGTTGGTTGAGTTGTGTGAGAGGAAATCTACAAGATAGTAATTACATGGCATGCATTGCTGATTTCACCGACTAAGGCCGAGATGATATGATTTGATGCCCTTAGAGGCTTGATAATGATATATAAGCATGTACCTATGCATGATATGATATTTATATGCATATGCATGACATTATAAATGTTTCATGATTCACAGAGCTATTCAGACTTACAGGTTGAGTCATTTACTCCATGTTTCTTTAATCTTTTATATATTTATTTTTATGCCTTACATACTCGGTACATTATTCGTACTGACATCCCTTTTTGCTGTGAATGCTGCATTTTATGCCTGCGGGTCCTGATAGACAGCTGGGTAGTCCTTTGCATTACACATAGTCAATCATTAGCTTGGTTGGTAAGCTCCACCTCCTCAGAGTTACTATGTTTAGACCATGGAGTCCATTTTATACATACAGGTTTGATGGGTAGGTCTTGGCCCTATCCCCACCATGATATATTTAGTTATCTATAGAGGCTTGTAGATGAGTCTTGTATATATCAATATTGTGGCCTTGCTAGCCCTGGGTACAATGTTTGGTATTTTTGGTTGTAGACATTAATGGTGCCTCGTCGTCCTTGACTGGTATTCTCCGCATGCAGGTAGGCCTCGTTGGCCTAAGTTGAGGGTTACCCCTCCATAGTTCATAATTACAAAGTAGTACGCTTGGGCCAAATATAGCAATGGGCCACACGCGCGAGCACACACACACACACACATACATATATACATATATATATATACATATATATATATATACATATATATATACATATATATATATATATATATTCACACACACGCATCAATTATCTTTGCTATCAGAGAAGAAGGATGTTCAACTTTTTGTTTGAGGCCTTCATCCTCTTCCTCTTCAGTTCTAGATAATCGGAGATAGTATTCGAAGAGTTAGAAGCAGCAGACCAAGCAGGGAGGTTGTTGAGTGCAATTGTCTCCAGTTCGTGTGTTTTGGCAATTCATTCATCGATGTTAGCAATGCTTTCTTTGACGTTCTCCAATCTTCCTCTGCGAGTGATATACGACATACATTTTCTCGAAGAGGATAAAATCTTCTTGGTCTTGGAGTTTAGCTCGGTGTTTTTGAATCTTGGATTGGAGTTTATCATTTTCAGCTTTCATAATAATGATTTTTTAATCAAGCTCAACATTGGTGGTCGCACGAAGTTGATTATGCTCCATGACCCTTTTGAGCCTTTCTTCCATTCTTGCTCGTTTCTTCTTTGCAGCATTGGCCTCCTCGGTGGTGGAGCATAAGTTACTTCAAAGTTATTGACTTGCTCCATAAAAGCAAACTCGCGCTTGGAAGCAGCTATCATGGTATCATATAATTCAAACAACTTAGCCTTTGCATCCTTAAGGTCTTCATGCAATTGAGTGGCCTCTTGGCTGTAGGCCATTTTATCTTGCTCAGGTTGCTACAACTGGGCCTCAAAATATCCATTTGAGCAATTGTTTCTTCTAGCAGCGGGAGGCACTCGACAAACTAATTTTTTTCGGCCAAAAGCTAATCGCATTCTGACGTAAGCTCTTGTTTGTCCAAGATCAACCTTTACAGGCCTTTAGAAGCCAGAAGGTTGGCCTGAAAAGGTTAAAGCAATGGTTGTTAGTGAAATGTATAGAAAAAAGGATAGAAGAATGTTTGGTTGATATCTACATTGAACAGTGCATGCTACAATTTAGAAGAGACTCAGCAGAAAAAGAGTCCGTCTTTCTCTAATTTTTTTTCATGACCAACGGCTTCAGGTAGTTAGCAAGGTCTACCATCTTGAAAAGTACGTGGCATTTATTCATGACCCTGAGTATGATACTTTGCTTACCACTAAGTTTTTGAGTAGGTACCGAAAAAGTGTTCCCTAGAATCCTATGATCAGGTGACCGTGGGGAAGGAACTTTTATTCTTTGTACATGTTATACCCTTTTTTTTTCAAACGTGAGAGTAGGTCATAACGCAATTGATGTATGCTCAAAAATGATATTATCTTTTAAAGTACATAAAGTAAGTTAATCATGTGAACTTGGGGGTTTAAAATATTTAAGATCATGGATAAGAATTACCTAAAGGTTTGGAAGGCTTAGAAGCTAAAAGTATTGAAGAAAATATGTTTCGTCAATAGTCCACAAGTTGGAAATGTTATAATATGTACTTTTGGGGTAAGACTAGGGTGATTAACATGATAAGGAGGCTATTTTATGAGTTATTATATTCGGATTATAGTCGCGTGTTATGTTTTGAAGTCAAGTGAGTTGTGGAAAAAAAGTTGGCAAAGGTCATCACAAGTTACTTTGATATATGTGCTGAAGATTAGGTCGAATGTAGCAGATATTTTCTTTCAATATATAAGAATCACTGGGTGATACGCCTATCATATTGAAGGTCTACAAGTCTAGTTTCAAATGCATTAAACCGTTAATCAATACGCTATCCGAATAGAAAGATATTTGCATTTTCATGATACTACGCAGGAAGCCCCTATAGGACACACTTAGGCGGTGACCGTTGAACATTTTAAAGTGGTTGGACGGCTCATTTCTACCAAGGATAGTTCCATAACTCTCTCAGCACCTCTCAACAAGTTCTCCAAGGTTCCAAATTGAATCCAAGGTGGTTTTACCTAGATCTAACCTCAAGAGACCCTTAATGGTGTTGTGATACCATTAAGGGTGATTGTAAGATCCGGGAAACTTTGGTTCGAGTTTATTCTGATTATCTAAGAAAAGTATAACACCCTATTTCTTGTGTTTAATGTGTGTTGGTTAAGTTATTTTGATGAAAAATTAGAAGATAGTACTTGAAGTGGTATACAAAGTTATTGTGTCTTATTGGACTATTTGGAGTTGTATATATGACATCGTATGGCTGAAAATCGTGGGGAATATATTGGTGATAATGTTTTTATTGTTTCTTTTCTTGTCAATATGTTGATGATGTTGTAATTAGGAGAAGAAGCGATCACACAATACGTAGAAGTTGTGTATGTTGTTGTTGTTGGATTATTGGGCTGTTTGAGGGTGAATTCAAAAATGAATAGGAGGTTATAAATCCTCCAATTGTACTTAATATCATGCTGGACATGTTGTCAAGTTAATGAATGAATGACTTGGGGGTTAAAGGGATCAAAAGGGATTCAATCCGAGCTTGTTGCTCCTCATGTTAAATTGTAGTTTCATTGGTTACATTAGCGCAATTGTTGTTGTGTAGATTGATTTGTGTTGTTGGATGTTTGGTGCATTGTGGTGCTGAAAGTATATAGTTGACAATTTTATGTTTTATTTTCATTCGTTGTATGATAGTTGCATCTTTTGTGATTTTAACGATAGCATTATTATCGTTGTTGTAGATTAAAGTGCAACGAGATGATTTTAACATGGTTATTGGACAGATCGTGATAAGTTATATTAAGGCTAAACCCTTATTTCATTTTGGCATGATCTCATAACTACTTGTGTTTGATAACGAGACATAAAGTGAAGTTCGTATTCTTAAATTTTTGTATATTATCTTAGTCTCGTATATTACAGTACTCTCTCTTATCGGGACTTTATATTCATTTGTGTATTGTCTTCTTCCAGTCAAGAGAGCAGTGGGTCTATATATATATAATATTACAATATTTTCACTACCACCGAGCTACAATCGGTGGGCAGGCCCCTATTGGGCAACCTCTTATCAGATAGTAAGTTATATACTGAGCCTACTATGGCCGAGCACCAATGAGCAAGTCCAGATTGGCCGAGTTACCGATCCTAGTATGGCCGAGCGGCTATGAGCGAGCCTATTATGGCCGAGCAGTTACACGTACCAAGCCTTCTAGGGCCGGAAAACTGTTTTACTTACTATATTGAGAGAGTTTGTTCATTATCAGCAGGTAAGTGTATCTTCAGATCATCTTTGACTCCTAGTTACTTTCATGTTATTATATTATCAGTTCAGTTTTATCTTTCAGTTATTCTATGGCCATAGATGCTTGGTAAATTATTTCTTACTGACGTCCCTTTTCTTGGGACCTCCAAGTTCAGATAGACAGACGGGTAGACCTCCTCAGTAGGTGTTGTCCGAGTTCAACTTGATCGGTAAACTCAACACCATTCAGAGGTGGCGATTCTAGGGTTCCGATAACATTTTCTGTAATATATCCATATATATTACATGGGTAAGATAGGGCCTTATTCCGACCATAACTCAACCATCAATAGAAGCTTGTAGACATGTCATGTCATTCAGTGCAGTATGTTGGCCTTGTAGCCCTTGTGTGTATATTTTTTATGGTTTATCAACTGTAATAGTTATGATGGCCTTGCTGGCCCAACTCTATATTGATGTTAAGTGGGAGCTAAGCTTTCTTCAGATTTGTATTTTGTTTCACAAATTGTCCTGCAATGTGGCCCTGCGGCAAATGTATCACATTGTATGTTAAGAGTCCATCAGTCTTAGGTGGCTAAGCTCAATCAAGAGAGGCACCGGGTGCCAGTATCGCTTTCCCAGGTTTAGGACATGAAAGTAAAGTTGGGGCCGGTGGAGAGGGAAAAGCTGGTCTAGAAGGAGATGCGGTTGCAATAGGCTCAGAAGTTGGTGGTGGAGGAAGGTCAGGGTTGAACTCCTTTGACCGGAGGTGTCGACAGGAGCCTAAAAATGGAATCAACATTTTCAGCTAAATCCATTTCCACAAAGAGTCTATGAACTTCCCCGTGGTGGTATTTGAAACTCTCCCAGTAGAGCATCCGGTTGAGATGATGAAGATCTTTCTCTTCTATGAAGAGGAGCCACTTGATCATCAGTTCCTTCATCCTCAAGGACCACTATGGCTGGCACAGTTGGTGTTTCTATCAAATTCTTTTCCAAAGTCCCAGCCGAGGAGGTACATTTCCGCTTTGGTGTTTTGTTTTTTGGCTAGGGACTCCAGGAGGAGGCACCTTCACCAGAAGTGATAGTAGATTCACGAGCTCTTCTCTGGTTACAGGCATTTTGCAGTACTCATTCAGCTTCTTCCATTTCATCAAGAGCCTCAATGACGGGGCAAACAACGGATGCCTTCAGAAGTCCTATGTGGTACAAAATGTATTTAACAAACTATTTTTAAGTTATGTTGAAAGATTGAAAGAAGGGAGGAAGAATTTTTGTTTACCGTGGATTTTGGCTTCCCACCTATGTTTGGGTGACATTTCTTTCCACCTTTGGAATTCCACTTAATGTCCAATATTTTTTGTACCCATTGGGCCTGGTTATGAACAAGTCGTGGTTTCCAGTGAGTAGCTAAAATAAGGAAAATACAAAGTAGACAAAGGAGGAAAATATTCTTATTCATGGAAAGGAAAAGATATCTGAAGACTTATGAAGAAGATTCCATGATTCAGGAAGAACAGGTGTCGTGGTCGGGATGATATCCCTCGTAGCAATAACTATGATCTGTTCCATCCATCCACTATCGTTGTCATCGTCAACCCCGGTAAAGAGGTCATGATGACCACATTTGCTAAGTATTAGCACATCCCCATGAAAGACTTTGGGGAGTAGATATTCATCATGTGTGAAAGAGTTAGGATTCCCTGGTCACAAAGCATAATGCGGAGACAAGCCACCGTATGTGTATTGATGGACCTGCTTGTGCCAAACAGATTTGGTACCGCTGGAAAAATTCTAAAATTATTTGGTCGATTACTTTACCCACTCACAAAGTGAAAGGGTATGTATAAACATACATGAACCCTAGTTTATAGAAAGTGGCCCTTCTATTTCATTGGGAGCAAAGATTTCAATGGTGTCCCTTTCGCAATCTACCGCCACAACAGGGATCCCAGAAAGACGAACGGAAGAAGGATAACTACGAATGGATCAGTGTCTGCCAATTTTAGGATTAATGGGTTCTTTTTGTTCTTGAAAGTCATATTTGGTGTTAAGTTGAAGGGGTATGATGGAATTCACGGTAGAAGGTCCATACTCGACATCAGTCTCATTTATTTTTTTCTTTTTTGGGCTTCCGCCTTAAGAGAAGGCCAAAGTTTCTAAGGGCAGCAATGTTAGAAGACATGATGGTAAGAAATTTGTCAAGAAAGATTCTACTGAGAAAGTTGAATTTTTCAAGTACGGTTTTAAGGTAAATCGAAGAAAAAGGAAGAACTATAAAAGTAGAGTGTAAAAATAATGAGTAGTGGAGAAGCTTATAGGTGGAAAGAATTATGGTAAGGATTGACTCGAAAACTGGCAAAAATATTTGCATATAAATCATGGGGTAATACGTGTTAGAGTCATTAAATGCGAAGAGACGTTCGTCCTTTCATATGTCAAAAACTGTTTACAAACTTGCCCACTAAGAAAAGTGATTTTATCTACTTCCCGTTAAGACAAGAGTATTGCCACCCAAAAGTAGGGGGACTACCTGTATGAAGTAAAAAAAATTTATTGACAATTGGATGAATGAGGAGGTGACACGTTGAGCTGAGATAGGTAAAATGTGAGTCAACAAGTAGTTGATATCGATTAAAAACATGTGACTAGTGCTGGGTGAATTTTGAAGGCAAGATAATCGATAACAAATATTTGAAGAATTGATACCGGATAGCATTCAATGAACAACCATTATTGAGAATATCTACAATTATAACTGACCATTATGTAGCCATCAATGATGATTTATTCCCATTCACGAGGAGCTTGATTTGGGGATCTTTTCTCCCTAAATAAAGCTATACATAGGAGAATAAGTGTCCATTGTAACACATGAAACATTCTGGACACAAAAGCTAGAATCAGCTCTCATTTTATAACATTATTCTTTTACCTTGTTCTTAATATTGTTCTTACTTTTGCTACCGGGGAAGCTAAAATTCGTAGCAACTTGTATTTTCTTTAAGTTCGTTTTATAATCCAATTTATGTTCTTATTTATTTCTTATTTCTGGTTCAAATTAAATTCAAATTTCTATAAATCACGTTACAAATTTAATTATATCGTTTTAAACAATAATATTTTTTACTAGTCCATAGCAATTTAATTATATTTCTTATTTCTGGGTCAAATTAAATTCAAGTTTCTATTATCATTTTTTATATATTAAAATAGGACTCTTGTTTGAACTTACTTAATTTTATGGTTACTTTACGTAAATTGAGTGTAAATGGCAGCGCGAGTAAGTTTTTACCGGTAAATGCTTATTCACAATTAACAATCCGGCTATCTGAACCCCGTTCCTCTATTTGATGCTTCTGGTATGCTTATTTTTAATTATATGACTTGTGGGGATGGTTGATTTCATTTCGGGAAGGTTTTGGATTATATTGGAACACTTAGTTCCTAGTTTGGAAGCTTACATTGGAAGTATTGACCAAGTTTGACTTTTGTGTATTTGACCAGGGATCGAAGTTTTGATAGTTCCGTAAGGTACGGATTGTGATTTTGGACTTAGACGTATGTTCGGATTTGAATTTGGATGTTCCTAGGTAGATTTGACCATAGTTGACTTTGTGTATCGATATCCGTTTGGGATTCCGAGCCTTTAAATAGGTTTGCATGGTAATTTATGACTTGCGTATAAGATTTGGGGTTATTTCAATTTGTTAAGTGTTCGGCGTACGTGTTGAATTTGAAAAATTGGATTAGTTCTTTAAACTTGAATTAAGGTGCGATCCATAGTTTTGATGTTATTTTGCGTAATTTGGGGCCTCGAGTAAATTTGTGTTGCGTTTTAGGACTTGCTGGTCTGTTTGACTGGGATCCAAGGGGGCCTCATGTGGTTTCGAGTGGGTTTTAGATAATTTCTCTCATATTTGTTGTTTGGTACTACTGGTGCCTTCATTGCGATTGCATAAAAGAGTCACGCGATCGTGAAAATTGTTTTGGTAGCTTGCGATTTATGGTCTTCGCTTTCTCATTGGCAGTGTCGCATGGGGAGCATGGTGGGTAGTGGCCTTTATATTCATTACCTAGGCGTTGCGTTCGCATAGAAGGAAGGCCGGATGGGGTTGCCAGGCCTTTGGCTATCGCGTTCGCAGGTGGGCCACCATGTTCGTGTAGGCTAGTGGAGGCCATGCATCGTATTCGCGGGTGCCAGACCGTGTTTGAGAAGGCTTATTTTTGGGCTAGTTTTGATTGTACTTTGCGATAACAAAGTTGGTCCAGCGATCTCGAAGGATATCGCTGGTAGTGCTATAACGTATCATTTTTGAGAGTTTGAGTTATTTTATCACATTTTGATATTGGAAGCTTGTATTTAGGCAATGATTTATGGGATTTTAACTACTTGGGTTGGAATAAGTATTCTTGACTCGGATTTAATTATATTAATGATTCCATCTTTTATTTTATTATTTTATTGGCGAATCTAATTGAGAAAAATTAGGAGTTTTGGTAAAGCTTTTCTAAAATTAAAAGATAGGGATTGGAACCACGCTTCAGAGTCAGATTTGGATGAAACTTGTAGGTTGGACTTGTATTTGAACGGGTGTTAGGGATTTGTGGCTCCTGTCATGTTTTGGAAGGTGGGCTCGGGTTAACTTTTTTCTCGACTCTATGATATTTGATAAAAATCAAAGCTTTATTAATTGGAAACAATTTCTATAGTCCTGCTTGATATTATTGAGTTTCTTTGGGCTAGATTTGACCCATTTGGAGGCTGATTCGAGAGGCAAAGGATTTCTAGAGTATTAATTGGCTTGAGGTGAGTATTTTTCCTAACCATGTATAGGGAATACCCCATAGGATTTGGTCATAAATTGCTTACGTGTAATATGTGAAAGGAGACGTGTATACGAGGTGACAAGCGTGCACACGGGTGCTATATGTGGCTTATGACCGGATTAGGCCGTAGGCTACTAGTGTACCTTAATTTGATAATCTACTTTATTTGAGACATGATTAAACCACTTTGTGACTACATCATCATGGTCATTATTGATGTACTTAGCCTTAGTCGTGCTTTATTTGTTGAGTACCCATTCGCACTTTCATGTTATTGTCATGTCCTTGTGCACTTTGTTGACAAGTTATGAGTTTTTATGTTGACAAAACTTTGCTATTGTTGCTGTGTGATATATTAGCTAATGTGGACATGTTGAGCAGATTGATTGGGTGTGTTAGCACAAAGTCTTTGTCGTGCGATTGTGTCTGTTGTTGTGCACATGGGACAAAATAAGGGTGGTGTTTTCTCAGGTTGCCCACGTGGAAAAATAAGGGTGGCGATATGCGCATGTGGCAAATAAGGGAGACATTTCATTGATATATGCACATGCAGCGACATAAGGGTTTCATTTCATTGTTATGAGCACTATTAATTTACATTCGAACATTATTGTATCTTTTGGGATATTCCAAATGTATTCAGTTATAAATCATGACTTTGTAGTACATAGTTCTGGGGAGGTGATTCATTATTGTCTTTTTGGCTTGTATTGATTCTATTTTTGCTTTTATATTAAACTTTGATTATAATGTTTTGGGCGATGCCCGATTCCCCGACCCATTACTCATTCCTTCCCGACTCGATAGGGATTGCAATCTCGAGAGAGGGAGTAACAATTAACCTTCTATTGTATATTTAAATGGTGTAAGTGATCGTCTTACCAAGATTAGAGGCTAGGTTTCATCACGACCCATATGGTGGGATTTGGGTCGTGACAAGTTGGTAACAGAGCTCTATGTTCATAGGTTCTACAAGTCATGACCAAGTTTAGTAGAGTCTTGTGGATCGGTACGGAGACATCTCTACTTATCTTCGAGAGGCTGCCAAACTATTAGGAAATTCTGCTTTCTTTGTTTCTTTTCGTGTAGATTTCTTATTTTTGAAGTTTGGGTCTTTACTCTTCTATTCTTTCACAAATAGTTAGGAAACGATCTACTGGATCAGTTGAGCAGACACCAGTTCCTCCTTGCTAGAGCTGCGAGAGGCCAAAAGTGAGGTAGATCACCTGCTAGAGTAGCAGTTTTGGAACGTCCAATAGCTCCTGTTTAGGATCAGGAGCCCGAGTATGTTGAGCGTGCACCTGAGCAGCCTATTGCTTCATCACGGCTCCGAGAGACCTTGACATATTTTATGAGTTTGTTTGGGAGTTCGGCCCAGGCAAGGTTGATTCTGGATGCACCAGCTACTTCACAAGCTGGGGGAGGCACCTAGACTTCCGTCACCCTGATACTAGTACAATCTTCTCATGCGTATCAAACACTGGCTGTTGTGCCGGTACAACTAGTAGTTGCAATTCAGCCCGAAGTAGGGCCGGTTGTGTCGGTAGATTGGTAGAGGAGTTTAGAGAGGTTTCACAAGTTCCATCCTCCCTATTTTAGTGAAGGGGCTTCTAAGGATGCACAAGATTTCTTGGATCAGTTTCACCATATTCTGCATACTATGGGTTTGGTGGTGTCGAGCGGGGTCGACCTTACTACTTTTCAGCTGATGAGGTTGGCATATAGATGGTGACAGGATTATGAGGCGAGAATACCATGTTGATCAACAAAACTTACATATTCCAAGTTCTCTGATCTTTTCTTGAGGGAGTTTATTACACAGACTCGTGGGGACGAGTTGCACAGCAAGTTCGAGCAGTTGCGCCAGGGGAGTATAACTGTGTTCGAATATGATATGATGTTTATAGAGTTATATATTCATGTACCGTTCTTGGTTTCCACAGCTAGAGAGAGAGTAAGTAGATTTATTGAGGACTCAGCTAGCCTTAGGTTTAGGATGCACGAGAGGTGGAGACTGAGACTCTATTCGGTCAGGTTGTGGAGATTTCTAGGAGGTTAGAGCATATTCGTAGTCAGGAGAGGGTTGATCGGAGGCTAAGCAACCTCGTGGTTTTGGGGGATTTGGTGGCTCCTACTCTAGGGGCAAGGTCCATCATGGCAGAGATCATATCAGTCGACCTGTCCAGTCCGCACTTCAGGTTATCTATAGTGCTCGAGCTAGTAGGGACCCCAAATCATCAGTACTAAGCAACCATATTTCAGTGCACCTTCCGCACGATGTTCCTACATCAGTTGTTCTAGTCATCCGATGCAAACTTAGAACTAGTAGCCACGCTTGTAGAAGGGTTGTTTTGAGTATAGTGATACTAGACACATTATGAGAGATTGTCCATACTTCGGAGAGGTGGACCTCAGTATGGTACTCAGTCTGTGGTTTTCGTTTAAGTTGATATTCCACCTGCATAGCCATCTACAGGTGAAGGACAGGATCGTAAAGGACATCCTAGAGGGGGAGACTAGGGCCATTGTTATGCTTACCCTAGTAGGACTGAGGCTATTGTATCAAATGCTGTCATTACAGGTATCGTTTTGATCTGTCATAGAGATGCATCCGTTTTACTTGACCCAGGTTATACTTATTCGTTTGTGTTATCCTACTTTGCTTCATATTTTGATAAGTCTCATGATTATTTGGATAATACTATTTATGTGTCTACACCCGTTGAGGATTCTATTGAGGTTGACTGGGTCTATCGTTCTTGTTTGGTCACTATTGGGGGCTATGAGACTAGGTTTGATCTTCTATTGCTTAGTATGGTGGATTTTGATGTGATATTGGGCAAGGATTGGTTATCGCTATATCATGCCATTATTGATTGCCATGCTAAGACTTTGAAGTTGGCTATACCGAGGTTGCCGAGGTTGGAGTGGAGTTGTTCCTTAGGTCATATTCCTAGTAGAGTGGTGTATTTTTTTAAGGCCTAACGGATGGTTGAGAAGGAGTGCTTCGCATACTTGGCCTTTGTTAGAGATGTGAGTGTTGATACTCCCGTAATTGATTTAGTCCCCATGTTGAGGGAGTTTCTAGATGTGTTTCGAGCAGACCTACCGTGCATGCCACCCGATAGGGATATTTATTTTTGTATTGACTTGGTACTGGGAACTCAACCAATATCCATTCCACCGTACAACATGGCTCCAATAGAGTTGAAGGAACTAAAGGAACAATTGCAGGAATTACTAGATAGAGTTCTCATCAGGCTGGGTGTTTCACGTTGGGGTGATCCGGTTCTATTTTCTGAAGAAGAAAGACAGCTCCATAAGGATGTGTATTGACTATATGCAATTGAACAAGGTTACTATCGAGAACAAGTATCCATTGCCGTGTATTGAAAATTTATTTTACCAGCTTCAGGGTGCTAGGGTATCCTCGAATATCACTTTGAGACAGGGGTACCATTAGTTGCAGATCAAGGCTTTAGACATTCCTAAGATGGCCTTCGGGTCACGTTACGGGCATTACAAGTTCTTGCTGATGTCTTTGGTCTAACCAATGTATTATGCACATGATGAACAACATGTTTCTGCCTCATCTAGACTCCTTCTATTGTGTTTATTGATGATTATTGGTGTAATCTTGAAGTCAGGAGGATCATGAGGAACATTTTAGGATTGTGCTCCAGACTTTAAGGGAGAAGAAGCTATATGCTAAGTTGTCCAAGTGCGAGTTTTTGTTAGATTTGATCGCATTATTTGGTCTTATGGTTTCCAATGTGGGTATAAAGGTGGATTCGAAGAAGATTGAGGTAGTTTAAAGTTGACCCTAACATTCCACTGCTACTGAGATTTGGAGTTTCCTTGGGTTGGCTGGGTATTATCGCTACTTCGTGGAAGGGGTTTTCATCTATAGATGTAGCATTGACTAACTTGACTCAAAGGGGTGCCCCATTCAAGTAGTCTGACGAGTCTGAGGAGAGCTTTCAGAAGCTCAAGCCTGCCTTTACTACAACTCGAGCTCTAGTTTAGCCTTCTGCATCGGGTTCATATACAGTCTAGTGTGATGCTTCACAGGTTTGAATTAGGTGTGTGTTGATGGAGGATGATACGCTAATTTCTTATGCCTTTATGTCAATTGAAGCCACATGAGAAGAACTACCCAATGCATGGTTTGGAGTTAGCAGCTATTGTATATGCATTCAAGATTTTGAGGCATTATCTTTATGGCGTGTCATGAGGCCGAGGAGGTGGTTGGAGCTATTGAACATTTATGATATCACCATTCTATATCATCTGGGAAAGGCCAATGTGGTGGCCTTTGCCTTGAGTTGGAAGGCGGAGAGTTTGGGGAGTCTTGCTTTTATTCCAACTGTGGAGGGGGGGAGGGGGGGTGGTTGTTAGCTTTAGATGTACAAGCTTTGGCCAATAAGTTTGCAAGGTTGGATATTTTGTTTCATAGCAAGGTTCTTGCTTGCGTTATATCACGGTCATCCTTGTTTGAGCAAACCAAGGTCCGCCAGTATGATGATCTCCACTACCTTGTTCTTACGGTCACGGTGCAACACGATAATTCTAAGGAGGTGACTATTGGTGATAATGGTGTGTTACGACTTTGGGGCAAGATTTGAGTGCCAAATATGGATGGGTTTGCGGGAGTTGATACTTGAGAGGCCCATAGTTGCAATATTCCATCCATCTGAGTGCCACGAACATATACCATAATTTGAAGCAGCATTATCGATGGAGGAGGATAAAGAAAGACATTGTTGAGTATGTTGCATGGTGTTTGAACTTTCAGCAGGTTGAGTATGAGCATCTGAACCGCATAGATCACTTCAGAGGCTAGATACAATTGGGTTGCAATAGATTTTTAGGAAATTTAATGTTGTGTGGGTCATTATGGACAGACTGACCAAGTGTGCACACTTTTTTCCTATCTGACTGCCTACTCTTCAAAGCAACTAGCTCAAATTTATCTTAGAGATATTGTTCGCCTGGATGGTGTGCCTGATTCTATTATGTTAGATTGAGGCACTCAATTTACATCAAATTTTGGAGGTCCATGCCGCGAGAGTAGGCACACAGGTCGAGTTGAGTACAACATTTCATCCGCACATAGACGGGCAATCTGAGCATACTATTTAACTCTTGAAGGACATGTCGCGAGCCTGTGTCATTGATTTCAGGGGCCAGTAATATCAGTTTCTACCGTTAACAGAGCTCGCCTACAAGAACAGGTAATAGTTGAGTATACGAATGGTTCCTCACGAGGCCTTATTTGGGAGGCAATGCCGTTCTCTGGTTGGTTGGTTTGAGCCTGGGGAGGCTAGGTTTTGGGCACTAATATGGGTCATGATGCTTCGGAGAAGGTGAAATTTATTCAGGAGAGGCTTCGTATAGTGCAGTCCGGACAAAAGAGTTATGCCAATAGGAAGGCTCGTAATGTGGCAATCATGGTGGGTCAGAGGGTTCTACTCAGACTTTTCCCCATGAAGGGTGCGATGAGGTTCGGAAAGAAAGGAAAGTGAAGCCCACAGTATATTGGTCCTTTTGAGGTACTAGAGAGCGTTGAAGAGGTGGCCTACATACGTGCTTTGCCACCCAGCTTATTAGAGTTCCATTCGATGCTTCACGTTTTCATGCTTCGTAAGTACTATGAGGACCTGTCACATGTGTTAGAGTCAACTCATTTCTATTGGAAAAGGATTTGACTTATGATGAGAAGCCGGTGGCCATTTTTGATACGCAAGTTCAAAAGTTGAGATCGAATAATATTGCATTGATGAAGGTCCGATGGAGAGGTCATCCGATGAAGGAGGTGAATTGGGCGTTCGAGCGTGCTATTGGGATGAGATATCCTTATCTTTTTGGTACATCAGGTATGTTTCAAAACTCATTCGAGGACGAACATTTGTTTAAAAGGGGGAGAATGTAATGACCCCGATGGTCGTTTTGTATAATTGAGCCCAATTCCCTTATCTGAGGCTTCACGCATGCTTATTTGTAGTTATATGACTTGCAGGGATGTTTTGTTTCATCTTAGGAAGGTTTTGGATTGAATTGGAACACTCAGTTTTAAGTTTGGAAACATTAGTTTGAAGTGTAGACCAAGTTCGGCTTTTGTGTATTTGATCTCGGATTAGATTTTGGGTAGTTCGACTAGGTCCGAGTGGTGATTTTGGACCTAGGCATATGTTTGGATTTTGATTTGGATGTTCCTAGGTTCATTTGGCTCTAATTGACGAAAATTGGCAATTTGAAGGTTTAGAAGTTCATAGGTTTGACCAATAGTTGACTTTGCAGTTAACGATGTCCATTTGGGATTCCGAGCATTGGAGTAGGTGGTATGGTGATTTTAGACTTGCGTATAACTTTTGGGGCAATTCTTTAGATGTGTTTAGCTTAAGTTTGAAGTTTGAAGATTTTGATTAGTTCATTAAGTTTGAATTGAGATGTGATCCGTAGTTTTGATGTTATTTTGTGTGATTTTGGGCCTCGAGTAGGTCCGTGTGTGTTTTAGGACATGTTAATGTGTTTCGATGGTGTTCGAGGGCCTCAGGTGTGCTTCAGACCATTTCTCTCATGTTTAGAGTTGCTAGTTTTCTGGTGTTGGTGGATTCATTGTGATCGTGGAAGGAGTCACGCAATCGCGGAGGGTGACCTGGTGGCCTGCAACTTTTGCTCTTTGCATTCATGATGAGAGCATTGTATTCACGAATCTGACGATATCAACCATGCACGCTCTGATCTGAAAGAACCTAAAAGGGAATGATGGATTCCAGGTTACACGATTTAGGTCTAGGGTTTTAGATTGGGTTTTTGAATTTTAGTGATGAAAGAGGAAAGACTCAGGCGAGATTCGTGGACATAGGAGGCAGATTGAGTGTTGTGAGGTTCGAATTGTTGACCTTGCATTGATTTGTGCAAGGTTTCATAATTGATAGGCATGGAGGATTTGAGAGAATAGAGAGGGAAATAGGAAAGAAGGCGGTTGTTTTGGGAAAGAATGAATTAGTGTTACGGGCGTCTCTTGGTTAAAAATGCAAGATGGGGTCTAGCCAAATTCAGGTCACATATTTTTTTTTAAAAGGTTATCAGGAAAATACAGGAGTCGTTGGATCTGTATGATCAAACTGTTGAGATAATATCTAATGTCAGGCTAAAAAAAGGAATAAACATGGACCGTCGTTGATTTGGATCGACGGCCCAGATCAAATGTGTCTGTTATGTGAGTGAGACATGCGACATGGCACAATTCTATTGGCTATCGAGAGTTGGCCTGGATTGCTAAGGTGGATAAGAGAGGCCGGTTCCAGACCGGGTCAGGTGGGATTGGGCAATGTTTTGGGCTGAAATTGAATTAAAGAATAGCCGCATTGTGTTTAATTAGGCTTTTGCAATTATAGCCTTTAAGTCTTTTAACCACTTTAAAACTAACTTAATTAAGCTTAATTAATTTTAATTAAATTTGATGAAAATATAATTGTCAAATACACTATAAATTACTCGTAGTTAATGGATTATCTATTAAAACACTTTGTCTACAAAATTATGAAATCAATTTTTGATTAATTTAAATAAAAAGCTATGTAATTAAAAATCAAAGGTTAATTTGCTAAATTAATTGTAACACTTATATGTCAAAATATAGAAGTTATTTTAATAGTTCCAAGATAGTAAGGGTAATATATATATATATATATATATATATATATATATATATATATATATATATATATATATATNATATATATGAAAATAGCTATTACAGATTAGAAAATATTTACACCACATTTATGGAAATTTCTTAAGTATAAATGTCACGACCCAAAATCCCAACCCGGTCGTGATGGCGCCTCTCATGAAGACAAGGCCAGCCAATCCAAACTAACTTCATTTTTAATAGTTAAATAATACGAAAATAATATAAGTACGGTTTAATAACCGAAATCAGCGGAAAAATATAGGAACCATCCCGACTATAGCCCTCATATCGGGGTGTCACAAAGTCATGAGCCACTAATGAAATCCTAATAATAAAATAACTATTACAATATCTTTGGTACAATTGTTTGAAGAAAGTGAAAGCAACAAAATAAAAGAGATACGGGCTGCGAACGCCAAAACAGCTACCACGTAATTTTTGAATCACCACCCTGACAATAGTAGTAGTCAGTACCTCGGGGTGGAACCGTTAACGTCTGAATCTGCACACATGGTGCAGGGAGTAATGTGAGTACTTCCAACTCAGTGAGTAATAAATATAAATAATGACTGAAAGTAAGAAACACATAAGACTTAGAGCAATCCATGATGGAACAGTAAAAACACGTAACATCTCAAGTAGATAACGTGAAGTAAATGTAAACAACACCAACACAACCAAAAATGCAATGTGATGCAATGCAAATCATGTCTATCGTGGCGCCGTGCCACCCGTTCCCTGGGTACCCGGCGCTTACTGTGGGGGGTTCAGTAGCGCAATATCTCGTGACGGCATGCCACCCGATCCATGCACATTACATCTCGTGGCGGCGTGCCACCCGATCCAATTTATATTCCGTGGCGGCGTGCCACCCGATCCAATAAAAATCATTTGAAAATATCATTTGAGTTTCAAAACTGAGTTTATGAAATGAATCAATTCAGTAACAAATGCCCCTGAAGGGTTCACATAACCGGCGAGATGCCCAAATATAATTTAGTACAAAATGACAAGTACCCCTGAAAGGTTCATATAACCGGCGCGAAGCCCAAATATGGCAAGTAGCCCAAATCACAATGATATCAATTAGATTTCAATCAAGCATGTAGTAGAAATCATCAATCGGGATAGACCAAGTCCCAATCCCCAGAAGTAAACAACCCCATGCTCATCATCGAGCATGTACCTCACCTCAACATAGCGCTATGAGGTGCAAATCCGGGGTTTCGAACCCTCAGGACATCATTTACAAACATTACTCACCTCAAACCGGCTAAATCCTTAGCCCGCGACGCCTTTTCCCTTTGAATTGGCCTCTACGTGCGTCGAATCTATCCAAATTCAGAACAATTACGTCACAATATGTTGAGGGAATAAAACCCAAGCAAAAACAATCGAATTTACTAAGAAATCCCGAAATTAGCAGAACCCGAGCCCCTGGCCCACGTCTTGAAATTCAGTACTATTCACCCCAACGAGTTCCTTATCTTCTCACGAGTTCAACCATATAAAATTTGCCGAATTCCGACACCGGATCGACCTCTAACCCTCACACCTAAGCCTTAGGGTTTTCCACAATTTTCCCAACTTAAATTACCAATTAATTGCTAAAAATAGTGATAAACTGAGGTAATTCCTCCAAAATTGAGTTAGGAATACTTACGCCGATGTTTCTCTTGGAAACCCTCCAAGATTTGCTTCAAAACTTGTTTCAATCCGAGCTCTCTAACTCCAAATGTGTTTAGAATGGTCAAACCCCCTTCTTTAAGAATTTACACGAGATAATCTCCTTTGGATATGGTTTTGAAGTTGATTTGTTGTGATTCTATGGTGTTTGGAGGTGTTCCTCTTCGTGGGTAACAAATATGGGTCTTGTAGGGAAAATGAGCACTGAGTTCTACTTAAAAAGCATAAAAAATCGGGTTAAAACACCCCTGTCAAGTCAAAAATGCGATTTTCTATGTCAAAAATGCGGTTCGCATTTCACCTTTGCGATTCGCATCTTGGTTGCAAACCTCGCCCCATGTTCTGTCTCGGTTTGTGATTTCTGTGTCAAAAATGCGGTTCGCATAGCTGATTTGCGGTCAATCTGCGATCGCAGATTTGACGTTTCTGCAGATTTTTTCCTTGACACGAAAATAGGCATAACTTTCTCATACGATGTCCGAATTGGACGATTCTTTTTGCTATGGCTCCGAAATTTCGATACGGATCAAATGCTTCAATTAAAACTGAATTTAAAGTCCATTTGCATAATATTATACCACTTATTCTTGAAGATACGACATCGACACATTCTTGAAATGCCAAAGTTAAACCCCATCAACCATCCAAAATCCATTTGAGGCCCTCGAGACTTCAACCAAACACGTCAACATGTCCCATAACATTATTCAAACTTGTTCCAACCTTTGGAACGTTCAAAACAACTTATCAACACCAATTCACGTTGGATTCAAGCCTAAGGTTTTTCAAAATCCTCTAAGTCGCTATTTTGTTCTAAACCCAACCAAACCACGTTTGAATGACCTGAAATTTTGCACACAAGTCATAAATCACATATCGAAGCTACAGCAACTTTCGGAATTCCATTCCGACCCTCGGATCAAAATCTCGCCTACCAACCGGAAATCGCCAAAATTCTAACTTCACCAATTCAAGCCTAATTCTACACGGCACCTCCAAAACTAATTCCGATCACTCTCCTAAGTCATAAGGCCTCTCCCGAAACTAACCGAATCATTGGAATTCACATCCGAGCCTTCTAACTAATAAGTCAACATACAGTTGACTTTTACAACTTAAGCCTCCTTGAAAGAGACTAAGTGTCTCATTTCTTACCGATTTCACTTCGAATGCAACTTACCCAATTAAATTACCTAAAGCACTGATAATAAGGCATAATGATACAGATATTGGGGAAGACGGAGCAGTAACCCATGAGACGATTTACCGGGTCATCACATTCTCCCCCTCTTAAACAAACGTTTGTCCTCGAACGGGTCAAGAGACATACCTGAAGTTCCAACTAGGTGAGGATATCTACTCTACATCTCCCGGTCGGTTTCCTAAGTAGACTCTTCCACTGTCCGACCTCTCCGTTGGACTTTCACCGATGCTATCTCCTTAGACCTCAACTTCCGAACCTGACGATCCAAAATTGCCACTGGTTCCACCTCATAGGTCAAATTGTCATCCAACTGAATCGTGCTGAAGTCCAAAATGTGAGACTGGTCCCCAATATACTTCCGGAGCATAGAAACATGAAATACTGGGTGTACACTCGACAGACTGGGCGGCAAAGCAAGCTCATAAGCCACCTCCCCAACTCTCCGAAGTACTTCAAACGGCCCAATGAACTGAGGACTCAATTTCCCTTTCTTTCCGAACGTCATAACACCTTCATGGGCGAAACTTTCAGCAAGACCTTCTCGCCAACCATGTAAGACACATCTCGAACCTTTCTATCAGCATAACTCTTTTGCCTCGACTGTGCTGTACGAAGCCTCTCCTGGATTACCTTCACCTTTTCTAGAGCATCTTGAACCAAGTCAGCCCCCAATAGCCTAGCTTCGCCGGGCTCAGACCAACCAACCGGAGATCTACACCGTCTCCAATATAGAG
>MCJB01030615.1:3826-20266 GCA_002018475.1 Nicotiana obtusifolia
TATATATATATATATATATATATATATATATATATAGCTTTTAAATGGGGTATCTTTCAACTATTTTTCACATAGTCACATAAAATAATTTATTTGCTCCAAATTTGTATTTCTTCTTGTTTCTTCTAAATATAAAATGCATATTTTATTTTAGCTTTGTATTTTTTTTTAGATCCAATAATTATTTGTTTCAACTGTGTTTTTCTTCTTTTTCGGGCCAAATAGGAAAAAAAAAAATATGGCTGAACTCTATTTTTTAGCCAAATAAAAAAAGTTTTACCATTTGCGTATTTCCTTTTAATTATCTTTAGATGTTATGACTATTTTTTCCATTTGTATACTTCTTCTTTTCTAGCCAAATCTATATAAAATTCTTTTTTGGCCAGAACTCATTATTTTTAGCTGAAAAACTTTTTTTTAGCCAAAAACATGGAGTTCAATTGTGTATTTTGAATAATTTTTCTCTACATGTAGTGGCTATTTATTAAAATTGTGCATTTTTTTGGAGGGTCAAATTTCTAATAAAAAAAGTTGCTAGAGTCGGTCTAAGCCAATTAAATTTTTTATCCAAATAATATAGTTTCAACTGTATATGTTCTTTTTATTTCTTCTTTAGATAAATGATTTTTTTTTAAAAACCCTGTGAATTTTTTTTGGGAGTGCAAATCTGTCAAACGAATTGGCCGAAAATCCATTACTTTTAGGTAAATAAGAAAAATCAGCCTAAATAATAGAGTTACAGTCGAGAATTTTTATCTTTTTATTTTTATAAATTTAGGAATGAAAAAGATGATCTAAATAATATGCTCATTAGTATCACGAACAAGTTTTCCGAAAATTATTAGGGCATACAGAGCTAGCAAACAATAATTTTCTCTTCGGCAATTGCAATCAGATGACGAGAATCTCTCTACTTCGTTACTCTTCCAATATTATTATTCCCTTTATCTCATTTTCTGCTATTTCACGTTCTTCTTCGGCAGTTGCAGTCAGATTTTATTCTTCATATCGTAGCAATACATTCAGTTTTGAGAACGTCTAAGTGTTCAGATGATGCTCTGACTCTCTTCCATGGAATGGTAAGAACGCAGCCTCTTCCTTCTGTTTCTTGCTTCGCGAAATTATTAAAGACTATGGTAAATATGAAGCATTACTCTGCTGTTCTTTCCCTTGTTCGAGAAATGCTGAAATTGAACATCCCAATTAATAGTTCATCTTGAATATAGTGATCAACAATTATTGCCTAATGCATCGTTCTGACTGCGGATTTTCTATGTTAGTCATTTACTTGAAGAGTGGCATTCTATTTGATGTTGTCACCTTTAACACCTTATTAAGGGGACTCTTTGCTGAAAATAAGACCAAAGACGCAGTTAACTTGTTCAAAAAGCTGGTGAGAGAGATATTTGTGAACCTAACGTATTCATGTTTTCGACTGTCATGAATGAGCTTAGCAAATGGGGCCACACTCAAAAAGCTTTTGATTTGCTACGAGTAATGGAACAAGGAAGCACTAAGCCCGATGTGTACATCTATAACATTGTTATACATGCCTTATGCAAAGATAGAATGTTGGATGCTGCATTTAGCCTTTTTGAAGAGATGAAACAAATAGGCATTCCTCTAAACATTGTCACATATAATTCATTGATTGATGGTCTCTGTAAGTTTGGTCTGTGGGAAAAGGTTAGGACTTTGTTCTCTGAAATGGTAAATATTAATATTTATCCGAATGTTGAAACCTTGACCATAGTGACCTATGGACTATGCAAAGAAGGGAAAGTTGAAGATGCTGAGGAGGTATTGAGACACATGATTGGAAAAGGTGTAGAGCCTAATGTGGTCACCTGCAATGTGATAATTGATGGATATTGCTTGCGAGGGCAAATGGATAGAGCAAGGAGACTTTTCGATTCCATGATAGATAAGAGCATTAAGCCTGACATTGTTAGCTATAACACATTAATAAATGGATATTGTAAGAACAATAAATTGAATGAGGCCATGGATTTGTTTCATGAAATTTCTCGAAATGGATTAGGACCTGACATTTTCACCTACAATATTATTTTGAAAGGTCTATTTGATGTTGGAAGAACTGACTTTGCGCAAAAATTCTTTGTTAAGATGCAATCTGCAGAGCTCAAACCTAATTTATGCACTAATCTCATTTTGCTCTGTGGTTATTTTCAGAATGGGCTTGCTGAGAAAGCTATATCACTATTTCATGAGTTGGAAATACAGAGAGAAAATACTGATATTGAATTGTACAATGTTGTAATTAACGGATTGTGCAAAAATGGTCAGCTCGACAAAGCTCATGTTATTTTTGAGAAGCTTTCTTTAATTGGATTTTTTTCCAATGTGATAACATACAATACAATTATAAATGGATTTTGTCTAGAAGGATTGTTAGATGAAGCTAAAATTATGCTAAGAAAAATAGAGGAGAATGGTTGTTCGCCAAACAATGGCACCTACAATGTTATTCTGCGAGGATTTCTCAAGTGTAGCAAAATTAGTGAAATTACAACTTTTTTGAAGGAAATGAATGAAAGGGGCTTCTCATTTGATGCAGCTACAGCAAAGTTACTGATACACCTTATAGCAGAGAATCCTTCTTTGCTAAACATGATACCACAGTTTCACTAGGGAAGTAAGGAGTGAATTTTTATTCACTTGGTTTATTCAGCTAGACTTATTACTGTGATGCAATTTCCTTTCACCTCTGTGAAAGAAATCACATCTAATGGAATTGCGGAAGCTAAAAGAATGGCAACTAGAACATTGCTTGAGCTGTCCAAGCAAGCTTATTGAGGAGGTACATCTATTTTGATTGTTTTTTAATTCTACCTTATCTTAGAAATCGTATTTTATTGCAGTCTTAATACGAGAAATTAAAGTTTCCTTATATGCACATGTTAAGTCTAGGAAAATCATTTTCCGTGGTACTTAGTTATTCAGGTAATAGTTTTCTATCTTTTCAATAATCAATAACAACTTTCTGTGACTTAGTAATAGCTGTAGAAACAATATTTTTGATAGTTTCTTGGTCTTGGTAACATAACCATAAATGTAACACCACAGCTTACATGATAACATAGTACCAGCTCCTAATCTCCACTGCGCACAGTTGGCCAGGATCAAGTGAGCTTGAATTACCATAGTTGATCCAACAAAAAGTCATGTTTGAAATTGCCATAGCAGCTTTACCCTTATATGCAAGAATTAGGGAGAATACTTTCTCCAGGAAATAATCTCTTGGTTTCTTTTGTTTAATGCAAATTCTAGTGCGAGGAAGACTACAGAAACCAAAAGTTACCTCCTTTCTAACAGGGTCAGAGTGTACAAATCCATTCCAGATGGGGTCTTCCCCATTGGTACTATTGTGCTTCCTATTTGTGAAGATAAGTGGGTTGCTGTGAGCTTGGAATTCCCCCATGAGAAGTGTAGCTAATTATGTATTACAGTAGAAACATATTACTTACGTTTATCGTCCTCTGAAACACACTGGCTAGACTGAATCAAGGACTATTATAGCTACCATCTATTTAAAGTATTTTTATAATTTATTTTCTGAAACATTGAAGTGCTTTTTGGAAGTTTGGTGGTATTAATATGAACTTAACAGGGTAAGTTTTTATCATATTTTAGTTGATTAACCGGAACTGCCCGAGTTCTTTTTTAAATTGCATTTTCATTATGGTATTACAGAACGACAACTACTTAAATAAGTTCATATCTTAATTGCTGCTCGATTGTTAGAGGCCTCAGATGCAGATATTCTGCTTCCTGATCCCATTTCCCTTTTATAGTAACCTTTTCTACTTTATCTGTCAAGTTGAATAAGCACTTAGGACTTGGATTTGGTAATTAGCTCTCCCTTTAGTGAGAACAATAGGGTTTCATATTGATCCAAATAGATGTTAAGGACACTTAGTTTAGGCAAATAGATGTTTTCCCTGAGATTAACTTAATGATGTGTTAATGCAGTTGGAAGACTATCGAAAAATATATTTTTGTAGAGCAAATTGACATCTTTCCCAATTTCAGGCAAATGTACTGTGTCCTCGGACTTGGAAGGTGAAATTTTGTAACCGAAACTTGCATGGATTCACTGTGAAAGATGTTCCCCAGCCTGAAGAAAGCAAAAGTAATGTTTGTGTTTGTGCCTATATGAAAGTAAACTCCACTAATGCTTTTTTTTACTTTACACTGCTAGGACAACTAACTTCTAATAATTTCACGGAAAGACTCGTCAGCCAGGTGACTCAACTAGCTCTGAAAAGCTCTCCTTGTGAAAGCTTGCTTTTCATTACCAAATAGCAAGGGAACTCCATAGTTGGATGTCCAAATTCAACTTCAGTTCTGACTTGTGAGGTGGAGGATGAAGAAAGGGAAGGTAAAAGGTGTTCAAAGTTTTCTGCATCATGTACTCATTCAGTCTTCACTCTAAACATACCTCTCCACACAGTCCAAAAGTGCTGGAAAGTTTAATGCATCTTCAATTTTGCGGGGTGTGCGTGGTATCAATGTTCCAGTTGCCTAAAGAAACTCTAACATCAGCTGCAATGGCACCAATCCATTCCTCTACTGTCTCGTAGAAACCAAAATTACCTCGTTTGAAACAGGTCAGAGTGTACAAATCCATTCCAGGTTAGTTCTTGCCCAAGGATTCTGTTTTGCTTCCTATTGGTGAAGATAAGTGGGTTACTGTCAGTTTGGAATTCCCCAATGAGAAGTCTAGCGCCTGATTACGTATTACAGTGGAGGCTTGTTACTTACGTTTTTCGTCCTCCTGAACATAGAGGCTAAACTGAAACAAGGATGACTATAGTTACTATCTCTTTAAGGAACCTTTCTATAATATTTTCTGAAACATAAAAGTGTTGTTGTGGAAGTTAACTGGCTATTAATATGATATTAAAGGTTTTTATTCTTTGTTTATGGCCCTAGTTATTCCTTTTGTTCTGTTTATTTGCGGTTGCTATCTTCTTCAGGCTTAGGTGACCAAAGCATGAGTTTGATAATGGACATTCGTCCTATTCCTACTGTTTGTCTAAATTTACTCATATTCTCTTTCTCCCTCTCCTGTGGAGATACGCATTAGCCGTACCATATAAGACAATTTTCAGGTTATTCTTGCTACATTTGTACTGGAGACAGATCATTTCATATTGTGCTTGCATATAGCTTTGGATTAGCAACCAATAGACAATGATCATCAGTAGATAATCTGTTAAGTGGCTGCTCAACCTTGAGATTGCTTTTATGTTCTTACTAATCTACATCTTGTCTCTCCTCTCCCTCCTTCCCTTCTTTTGGCAAATGCAAGATGATGCTCTAGCTTTTCACTGACCTCACTATCACTTGTGATTTATTCAAATGATGTTTTTTAGATTCATAACAAGTTGAACGATCACATAACAATCAGGTTGGATGTTGGCCATGGAAGCTGAAATGGGAAGTCAAAATTCCCTACAAAGTTGCTTGCTTTACATGGTTATTAGCAAAAGAGGCAGTTCAGACACAAGACAATTTAATCAAGAGAGGAGACCACTTATGCTCTAGATGTTACCTATGTGGAGAGGAGGCATAGACAATAAGTCATCTCTTTTCGAATTGCAAGTCAATTATGGAGGATTTTCATCAATCTAAGGGAAATTTTATGGGCTATGCTAGGAAGAATACTTGAAGTTCTAGCTTGCTGGAATAAAAAAGGTAATTTTTCTAAACATAAAGAGAGGAATCAGAGATGCTTTGAACTTGAAGCCAAGTTCAGTAACATCCAAAAGATGAAGATGAAATGTCTAGTTCTTTTCTCTTTTTGGTGTAAAGGAAAGTTTTTGGAGGATCATGAATCCATTTGTGATGTTCTAGAATCCTTGTGAGAAGACCAAGGATTAGATGTTCTAGAATCATTGAAAATACGGGTGACTTCACAGTTCTAGCGAAGTTTATCATATTTATTATATTATACTAAAATAAGAAGCTCTAAATGTCAAAGTTGAATTACCAAAAAGTCCATAAAAATTGAAGGGATATTTTACCCATTAATTATATAAACACTACTTCGGTAATATTCTTGTACAAAAAGGTAAAGTCACCTTCCAATAAATAATAATTTGTACTTAATGTAGCCTATTCAACTCCTAAGTATTGCTTTCATCTTCGATACTTTATAGATAATGTACATACTATCTCAACCTTTAGAATGTCCCTTCAATGTTTGCTCCTTTGAGCTTCCAACAATTACTATAGATTCATGTATTTCAACCTTCTCTCCTCCTTTCATTCACTTTATAAAATTGGACAATGAAATCAATTAAGCAATTCTTCTTACGGTGAGACTATTTGTCAATTGGAATAATGGTCATTAACCATTTGTTCTTTTCATTTGGCATACCTGCTAACTGTCTGTAACACATAATACCAATTTATAGTTTTCAAATTAGGTAATATTTTTTCTTTTCTTATTATCTTTACAGTCTCACGCAAATTTTACAATTGTTCATGTTTTTATACAATATTTCCATAGTTTTTATCATGAAAATGACTATATTTTGTGATGAAAAGCTTGGCTTCTATAATATCCTTATTGATTTTCAGTGAAAAATAGCGTTGAGTTTGTTATTTTTCTTTTGTCGTAACAAGGAATTTTTTATTTAAGTCTTAGGCTAATTACCAAGCCCGTTAGTAGACTTAACTTCTTTACTTCCTCTTCTATTTACTTTTACCATTAAGAAGTCATGGGTTATGTGAAGGTCTACTACATAAATCAAATATATTGTTATTGACTTATTTCATTAAGAAATCTTAGACTAAAAATAAATAATCGAAGTAAAGAGAGTGAATAATAGTGCCTATAATGCACGGTTAACTGCTAAATCATTTTGTAAGTCAATTGTTATCATTTGTCTGATATATAATATATATGTCTGTCTTGTAGAAAATTTAAATATACGTATATTCATATATATATATATATATATATATATATATATATATATATATTGTATTAAGTCAAAGTTAGATGCAATTGATTCTACCAAATTCACGTCTAGTCTAGATCCGTCATTTATAGGAGGAAGAAACAGATAATGAATGACATGAATGAGGAAGAGATCATTTGGATTGGCTTTTAGGCGGGTCAAATAAAGCTTAAAAATATTTTTGTGTGTTTGGCAACATCAGAAAATGCTTAAATTAAGTTCAAAAAGGCTTAAAATTAGCTAAAAGTCATAAGCTGGGCAATCTTATGACTTTTTGACTTTTAAGCTACATTGAGTTGACCAATAATTTTTCATCTGTATCCCTTATAGGTTTTTTTTCGTAATTCTAACGTTACTCTCAATTACAAAAGCCTTAGACCAAGTGCTACTTTTTCTTTCTTGTTTGTTCTCCAGCCATTTCTTCCCATCTCTTCTCCTTTTCCTTTACTCCATTTTCTGCACAAATGTTTGCAATATTTCTTTGTGATTTCAGTGGCTAAGTTCAGGTTTTCTCTCGTTTTCTTTTTCCTGCATTTTCTCTGCGATTTAGCTGTTTTTTTTCTCCGGTTCTTTACTTTATATTTGCTTTTGTTTCTACTTTAAATCTCTACAAAAAATGAGTGTCTTCAAATGTTGGTAATGATACATGCTGCTGTTGTTTTTATTGGTCTTAAGGACAAAACTATTTATATTAAGATAAACGTTGTGTAGTACAAGGAGCTAAGGCAAAACCTAACGGGGCAACCTCGTGATGGATCGTTACAAAAGGGGATCTAGAGGTGGAACTAGTCGTCCCCGTAGCCGTGGAATTACAAACAAGTCATCCAGGTGGACGTGACAAACAACTAGTTGGCGGTAAAGTAGAAGGTACAACTTGTCTAACAAAAAGTGTTACTAAGCGGTTATCCTCTAAAACCGTCTGAACAAAAGATGGAGGTTGTTCAAAAATAGTGATGCCTTCAGAGCTATCCATGTTGCAACCAAGTTTTGCTACTAGATCTCCAGCCTTTATTTGCTCCCTTTCGTACGAAGTATGACGGGATCATCCAACTGCCGGATTAGGAACCTGCAGTCATGAAGAATATTATTAAATAAGGGGTGTGAGCTCTGTAAGATAGTGATAACTGTCTAAGAATTTGTATTCACTTCGAGTGGCTTGTAGCCATGAGTAAAAGCCAATTGCAATCCATGATATAGCGCAAGCAGCTCATTTTCCATACTCCCATTAGTGATAAGGTGGCCCGCAAAACCTGTGAGCCAAGTCACCAACTGCCGAACGAGTCCCGTATAACACCACCAATCCCTAAAAAGACTTATTGGAATAAGGAATTGTACGGTTTGAGGTAAGTAATAATTCTAAACTTGGAGCTGAGGATATGAATCTCTAAATTACGTGTTATAGGAACTGTTTGGAGGTGACGCACATGTTAGGTGACGGACGTGTGGGCGTGCACCGTGAAAATTTGTGACGTAATTTATTTCGTAGAATTATGTAATCAAATAATCTTGGAATTATGCATGTACTTTTATGTGTTAAAGGAATTGAGCTGAGAATCATGTTAAAAATCATGTTGAGGACCCAATCTCTCAAACACGGAGGTCCTCGCAGTTGATTTTCCAAGTCGATCAAAGATAGAAGGCTTTTTAGAAGCGGCAGATTCATCTTCTACAGTAATATAATTGCTGCTCGCCCTTCTTATGGAGATGCGCACTGGTGACAGTTGTTTGTATCCCAAACCTTCACATGGTTGCCTCGTTGCAGCTTATGATGGGAGCTTCCCTAACTTTGACGGCTCGTTGGGATTGTATCCAGCTTTTGCAAATAGCCTGTACGCATTAGAATCAAAACCTTCAATTGTTTGCTTTGTAAGGAGTGCCACATTCTGCAAACGATTTTGAGCCACAAACCCTAAGTGGCTTTGAGGACACTTTACTGCCTCAATTCGTTTAACCGGAAGAGTTAACTCCTTTAGCATGTTAGTTTGGAGATTAGATGATTCACCTTCATCTTTCTTCCTTTTAGGGACATATTAGAGCGCAGGAGTTACTTTCTTTCTATAAGACGCAATATCCCCTCTATAAGATTTATTCGAGTTAGGTTGCACATCTTCAGTAACAGCTTTGGCTCTACAAGTAGTCACCTCAGCTTTTTTAGTTGTGGGCTCGTCATTCATGCTTTTCATGACATCATTAGCTTTTAGCTCCTTGACAACGCAGTTCTTTAAGTAGAACTTTGCATCGGCGAAGTGTGACTCAGGCTCGGTGAATGGCTCATCATCAGCAACTATCTTCTTCTCGACTTCACCCTCGTAGTATTTTAAACATTGATGGTAGGTAGATGGAACTACTTTATTCTCACGTATCTAAGGCCTTTCAAGCAAGACGTTATATGAAGTCTTTGCATCGATCACATGCAGCCATGCACTTGATTGCATATCTTCAATGGTGATTCCCATCCTGATAGCACATATGGCTCTTTGCCCCCTTGGTTGAATCCTTGAATCATCACACGAATTTCGGAGAGTTCGTTCATGGAATACCAAGTTCTTTCACAGTGCGAATTAGCAAGATGTTCACTGAGGATCCTCCATCAACCAAAATTCTATTAACCCTTTCATCGCGCATATATCCAACCAGGTACAACGGGCGGTTATGAAAGATTGCCATTTGTGAACGTAACTTTTTTCTCACAAGCATTAACTTCTTAAGGAATAGACTTGCTGAGCTTTTCCGAAGATGGTGCCGATGGTAGGTCATCACTCTTTTCTTACCCTTTATCAGCATGGCAATAAGAGGCATTAATACCCTCATGGGAATTCTTCGTGCGGAACCAACTTGGTAAGAACTCCTCCAAGGTCACTAGATGTCGTGGCTTTTGAGGATGGTGCACCTCCACTTTTTCCTTCTTCAAATGCTTAACTGGATTTCATCTCCTTGGTCTTTTTACCATCATTTTCCTTGTTGGTTGTTCTATTGATTCTTTTCGTGGGCTCCTTTTGTGGCGCCTACGGTGAGTCACCAACGTCCAACCCTCATCATCATCATGATCATCTACTTCGACTTTGTTATTCTCCAGTAATTCTTCATATTTAATTTCTTTTAAACCGCATAGCTCATCTGGACTAAATGTGCCAAAGGTGATAGAGACTTGGTTCGCACTTGCCTTCTCATCTTCAAGCACGATCTTCTTTTCACGAGCCAAGTCCATAAATTTATCCTTGAAGACAAAACACTTCTCCTGAGGGTGGCTTATGAGTCGATGGTAATTGCAGTAATTGGGTCATTCATTTTACCAACTTCATTTGGCCGCTTCATCTCCGGAAGCTCAATGAGATTTAACTCGAGGAGTTCTTCAAAAATTGCTGGCACATCAGAATCCAAAAATGGGTATTCCTTCTCTTGCATTTCTTTTAGAGTCAACTTTCCACTTGGTTTATCTTGAAAAGAAGTGGATTTCGTACTCTGCTTCTTGCTCACCTTCATTGTGAAATTCACAGGTGATGTGTTGACATTCATAGCTTCTTTGTTTTCAGATTTGGGTGCAAACTTGCTCCATTTCCTGACTTCTTGCTTGTCGTTCCCTTTGCGAGGCTCATAGATAGGCAGCCTTTCATTTCCAGTGGAGGCCATGCTTAACTCCATGTCATGGGCACGAGTCGCAAGTTCTTCAAATGTGCTAGGCTTGATACCTTGCAAGATGTAGCGGAGTCCCCAATGCATGCCTTGGATGCATATCTTAATGCCAGAAGCTTCACTAAGCCTGTCTTGCAGTTGAGGCTTGCATTCCTCCAACAATTGATAAAGTCAATAACTAGTTCACCCTTCCATTGACGAGTATTTGTAAGTTCCACCATGCTCACAGTGCGCCTTGTGCTATAAAAGCGATTGAGAAACTCTTGCTCTAGTTGATCCCAGCTGTCAATAGATCCCGCCTCGAGGTCTGTATACCAATAAAAAGCATTTTCTTTTAGCGAGCAAACGAACTGCTTGACGAGGTAATCTCCATAAATCCCAGCATTATTGCACGTTTCAATAAAGTACGCCACGTGTTGCTTTGGATTACCTTTACCATCAAACTGTTGAAACTTTGGAGGTTGATAGCCAGCATGCATCTTCAACATATAGATCCTTGCAGTATACGGCTTTGCGTATGCAAGAGAAGACTTGGTAGCAACTTCGTACTTGCTTTTAATAGTTCCTTCAATGAACTCTTTTAGTTGATCGATTGGAATCATCCCTTAAGATGAGACAGGGATGGCCTTAGCGGATGCAACTTGTCTTGGGGGAGAATTACTCTCTGGAACCTCTGGGAGCTTTCCAGGTGCATGAGTGGATTCTTCTTTCATCAAGATTCCCACCCTATCTGTTAACTTGTCAATTCTAGCATCTTGATTTTGCATGCACTTGATCAAGCAGGCGATTACTTCCATCAAGTTTGCCAACTACTCCTCCACAGATGAAGTGTTTATCACCATGGCTTGCATGATTGACGTGGACGATGGAGAATAGCATGGATTGTCACACAGATTGATCTTCAATTGGCTCACGCTATGTGGTGTAAGTGGGGAGGATCCATCACCTGAAGCATCATCATCTTCCTTCACAGCAGAGTACTTGGATCTAGAGAGGTCAAGCAGAGCAAGAGTTTTCTTGATCTTTTCAACAACATTTGTGGAAGATCTTGCTCCTTTTGAGGATGAAGATCCGAAAACAGGGGTTGATGCGAATGACACTTGAGGTGCTTGTTATCCTAACGAGCTTGCTTTTCTCCTCGTAACTGGTCCAAAGCTTCCAAAGGTAACATCAAGGATGCTTTCGACATCAGCATAGAACCTGGAATTAGCAGCCTTGGTGGAAGTTGAACTGGAGTTGATTTTCTTTGAAGCCATTTCAATGTTCTTGAACTTTGGTGATTGAAAAGTTGAGATAAGAGGTAGAGATTGTCCCACCGGGTGTGCCTGAATTTGTAGACAATAAATTGTATCGAGAAAATAAAATGAAGACCGAAAAATATTGCAACAATCGTAGTATTTTATTTCAAATATTTGATTGTTATAATTTTTGTAAATCCTCTGATTCTTCTTTCCAATAGTAAATAAATTCAAGGGCCTTTGAGCTTGATCTTGAATCTATATTTGTTACCACAAACGATGATCTTGGATTCAACTAACACGAACTTTGATTTGAACTAGCACTCCTTGAATCTTGATTTGTTCTTTGTTCTTGAGCTTGAACTTGAACCTGATTACTTGAAGCTTGAAACTTGTAGAGAAATTTGCTGCGTTTGATCCGCGAGCTCTCTCTTGCTTCTTGTTATAACTTCTGTTGTCTTTTCTGGGTTATGAAGACCTCTATTTATAGTTGTGGGAGGGAAGAGTTATGATAAAACAAACTCTTTTCAACCAATCAAATTGAAGTGTGATAAGGTCGCATTTGATTGGCCTGTACATGTCACTTGCACATGTGGCATTATTTCATTGGCTTTTTAATGTGACTTGACATGCCTTGTCATTTTGACACGTGGCATGATCTCATTGGCTCTTTTGTTT
The DNA here is from genome assembly GCA_002018475.1 of Nicotiana obtusifolia. NCBI lineage: Eukaryota > Viridiplantae > Streptophyta > Magnoliopsida > Solanales > Solanaceae > Nicotiana > Nicotiana obtusifolia. Next base: position 16,368 of record MCJB01030615.1, read on the forward strand.
GACTTAGCGTACCACGTCATTTGACACGTGGCACTAGGCCTCTAGGAAGATGACCTCTTGGGCCTAATGGAGTGAGCTCATCATTCGTAGCCCAATTAAATGAGATAGCCCAATAATATTGGACCTTTATTTAAATCAATTTAATTAGATCTAAATAACTAAGTCAATATATATTAGCCCATAATATTTATTTGGGCTAGTATATTTTAAATTTAAAATATAATCCATATTATTTTATTGAATTTAAATCCAATAAATCTTGCATCCCTACATTTTCAATAAGAATTGGATTCTTCTTCTCGTTTGTATTTAATATGAAAGTTTTGTTTTTTAGACTACTACATAAGAAGTTAAATTATATCTTTATATATTTTATTATTTCTTGAAATTATTGTTTATGTTTCTGTCTTTAGTCTTATCTTATTCATATAGCATATAGCATGACCAAATGAATTATTATTCAAAAACTTTCTCATCTCAAAAAAATAAATTAGTGTTATCATTATATATATATCTCTACATTAAGTTACATATTTATATATTTTTTTTCTTTTTTTATAATAGTTTTCTTACAAATATATAGATATTTAATTATTTTAAATTCAAATTCAAAAAGAGTAGCTAATTATTAACTAATCTAACTAATTTTGTCCTAAAATTTGACATTTGTTGAATTTTTGTTATGACACTTTGAATCATCATATTGATTTGCTTCTCCTATTCTATATAGATAGATAGATAGATAGATAGATTTGAGAAACCTAACTTTGTTAAAAGCTCAAGCCAAAAGGGCCCGCTGGATTGACTATAACATGAGCAAACATGATTTTTTTTTTTGTGATGGTGTTGTCTTATTCATCTTACATGCATCTCGACTATTCTATTAGGTAACTTTTGTCTCTCGCCAACAAAGGTACGCCAAACAAATATAAATAACTATACCCTCGTGTTACTTTCGTTGTATATATTGCAGTGGCCGAGCTTATCTCCAAGTTATGTGGGTATAATTATCCAGTGCATGTAGAGCCGTTAAAATGGGCTTGGCCTGTGAGACTAGCCCAACCAGCTCGCTACTCGGATAGGGTTGGGTTAGGATTTTTCGCCCATTTGAAATTGAGGCTTATAAGCCCGGCACAAATCAGCCCGCTGGCCCTTGTGGCTTGACCGAGGCTGAGCCGGTCCATGAGCCAAAAATTAATTAAATTCAAATTTAAATATTTATTATTTAAAAAAAAAGTAAAAATGAAAAAAAATATTTATTAACTATAATCCCCATTCCTCAACCTTAGATCGCCTATATACCCTTCCATATCAACTAGAATTTAGATTTTTGATATGCAGGTAGTATGACAAGATTAGTTTTTCTTTTGCTTAATTAATAACAAACTATAAAAGTTTTAAGTGGCCAGTAATAATTTTTTTCAAAAGATAACATTACTTTAAGTGGTCAATGATCAGTTTGGATTAATTTAATATATTATTAACAATTAAGCTGCTCTTCAGTGTAGAAGATCAAATTTTAATACCCGCAAAAAAAGAATTACAACACTAGCAAATTTCATGCATTTTTAAAATTTTATGGACTATAATGATGAAATCAGCAAATGATGTTAAACCTAAATTAAAAAACCTCAGCATATAAACTTATGAAACATTCCTGAACCTGAGAAAGTTGAAAGGAAAGTATTAAAAAAATTCATGTAACGCTAATAAAGAAGAACTAGAGATATAGAGAATTGGCATTTCAATTACGAGATTCCTTATCAAATATCAAGCTTCTTGTACGCTCTAAGCAAACAATAGTTGTTCACATGATTAAGCGCTAGGTCACGAAGAAATATTTAAAGATTTGATGAAATTTTTTTCTAAAAAAATTGAAGGGCGGGCCCCCCTAACCCGCAGCCTTCTTAGGACTGGGTTAGACTGGCCATTTTAAGGCCCATATAAATGACGGGCCGACTCGTTCTAGCGCACCAAATTTACAAACTCATTTGGGCTGGGCTTGGCTAGCCCGTTTTGACAGCTCTAAGTGCATGTGCTGATAGAAGGTAATATCCATTAGAATAGTTGGAATGTGCGCAAGCTAGCATGGCACGCATATTTAGCAAAAAAAATAGCAAGAAAGTGAACCAATACATCTAGTGGTGGCAAAATGGATTTAAAAAATAATTATATGTCCATTATCCACTAAAAAATGGGTTTAACTTTTTAAAAACTTATCAAATATGGATAAAATTCATGTTATCCACTTAAAAAATTGATATTTAATGGATAATTAATGGTTTAACTTTTACATTTGCAAAGATCAAATTGGAAGTTCTTCAAATTTGGGAGACTAGAAATTCTCCAAAAGCAATTACATTCAAGAAGCCATGGATAATATGGGTATCCATATATCCATATTATCCACCGATTAGCCATTTTATATATGTATTAAATATGATCAGATGAAATATTTTATTTCAACCCCTATATCTGACCCTACCCGCCCGTTTGCCGCCCTGCTGATCTGAATTCTATTTGATGGATGAGGATGTGAGGATGAGATCACAAGTCCTGTATTTGAGGTATTTTTGGCTGTTGCAAGTTGGTTATACTTTAATGAGCTGCTTCTGTTTTTGTATAACTGAAATTTTTTAATATGGTTATCAAGGAAACAAGGATGTGGTTTGACAACAGACGTCTTTGAATTGTATTTTTATGTAAGAAGCAGCAATAACAATATTGGAATATAATGGAGAAATTCAGCATCTCAAAAGGCGCCTTATTAGCAAGGACAAGTGGTTGCCATGAAAATTTAAATAGTCAATTCTAACAAGTCAATTTGTAAATAATTTAGCATATAAAGGCCATCAAGGGATAGAACATTCAGCTTTTGTTCTGCTAAGCTACTTTATTCTGAATATATTTACACTCAAATCTCTCTGTAAATTCCGATATATTTTGCTGCTATAGTGAAGTGCTGCTATAAAACACACATATTATAACATAACATAAAAATTTGAGTGTAAAGAAAATTTGGACATTATAACATAATAAAGCGTTATTATGAAAGATGACTAGTGCAAAGAGGTCCTATCTGCACTTTTTTGGATATTAACATGACGATCGTTGAGGCTCCATGAGAAAGGGGATTCAGTCAGATCAAGTTTAGGCTAAGCTTCTAGTGAAAAGTCTAATCTTATGGAAATTTGCATCTCTTTCTAATCGATCGTGGTTGAGTAAGCAATGAATTCGGTAGATTATGCATCTTGATTATTAAAATGTAGCCCCAAATAAGCCAAAGCTTTTTTAATTAATTTTTTTTCCTCTCTGCACCTCTATAAAGGAAATTTTAGCATTTTTTCAATTGTATTATAATCTAAAGCCAAATCGATAATATATATATATATATACTTTTGAGTTTATAACTCAACTAATTCAAAGATTTTTAAATAAAATTATTTCTACTAATATTACTGCAAAAAATAAGCAGATTGATTTTCTCAAAAATAAAATTTGCAGTCTTACTATTGAGCAAGATTTACAGGCTCCTAAATTAATAGAAAAAATTGATTCAATAAAGAATCAGTTTTCTTTACAGATATGTGGAGACCATCCAAATCAATTTTGGAGTAGGACACGTCATATAGTAAGTCTTCTTTATGAAGAAGGCTTTTCAGAGGGTAATATCCCTACTAAAGCTAGACCATGTCAAATGAATTCTGAATATCTGGAATTATGTAAAAAAGAAATTGATTCTCTAATAGAGAAAGGTTTAATAAAACCTTCAAAGTCTAAACGGTCTTGCACTGTTTTCTATGTTAATAAACATGCGGAACAGGAACGATATATATATATATATATATATATATATATATATATATATATATATATATATATATATATATATATATATA
>MCJB01030615.1:20315-45438 GCA_002018475.1 Nicotiana obtusifolia
TATATATATATATATATATATATATATATATATATATATATATATATATATATATATAAATTAAGGTCCGCTGAAGTAGTCTACATTTAAATCAATCAATCAGATACGAGCCAATACTTTAAATATATAAATATTTGTCAACAAAATCTCAACGAGCTGGTATTTAAGGGAAGACATAAAATATAAAGTTGTAAGGATTAATACAAAATTTTGAAGATAATTTCTTGCAGGTCACGTGAATTTCCTGATATCAATTCTTGGGTTGTTCGTCAGTCGTTTTAGAGCGTTGAAGCTTGCTTCTTGGGATGACTTTTCTTGGTCATCAATACGACCTGTTCTAAATAGAATCGATCTTATTCTCGCCTCGCAGTCCTCGACAATCCACAGACAAAGTCCATGGCTATCTCGTCCCACTTGGAAGTGGTATCTGAACTGGCTGTAAGGGTCCTACTGGTCTCTGGTGCTCAGCCTTAACCAGCTGGCACACTAAGCATTTAGCCACAAGGTGACGACCCGCTGAATTCACATCAGAAATCGCCAACGGGCTGTTGTACCTTTTGAGTATGAATTGATTGAAGTTACAATAGTAACATTGAACCCTCGAAAAAAGGAGTCTGTGACCCCTTTTTAGAGCGTATAAGGGGAGGTCGAATTCCAAACCTTTTCTCTCGAGTATACCCATTACCAAAAAATATACGTCACTTTGGACACATGCGCATAGCCGCCGCGCGTGGCTAAAGGTCAACCCGAAAAAAGAGCTCAAACTCTTTTTTTGTTATTACCGGACTCCATTTATTGAATTTGGTCTAGCTATATTACAAGCTTATGTTTTTACGATCTTAATCTAATTATAGCTTTGGATTGGAGAAACCACTAGTGAGAGGGCAAAAATTGAGGGGAAGGACAAAGGAAAGAACGATGCCTACATTAAATCAATTGATTCGTCATTGTCGGGCGCTAGTCAAAATAGTAAAAAAGGGCAAGTGGGCAAGTAGCAAGCAGGAGCATTGTTGGGCTTTGTGGTCGTTAACAAGAACATGGTTTAGTATTTAGACATTTCGATTCGGTATTTTTGGTATTCGGTTTCTTAAAATGCTTTATTAATACCATTTCGATTTTGGTTTATTCGGTCTGGTAAATTTGGTTTGTTGGCTCGAATATTAACTAGTGCATAAAGACATAGACTGTAATATTCTTAAGGTACTCACAAATATGAAAATAAAGTATTATAATATAGTAAAATAATATGAAAACAGAAAAATATTAAACCTAGATGAGAGAAAGATTGAAGTAGGCAAACAAAGAAAAGAGGGAAAGTCAAGCATAATGGGGAAAAAAGGTGATAAATGTTAAAGAACATTATAAAAAATGATAGAAAATAAAATTTAGAACTTTAATATTTATTTTATAATCAATAATATGTGTATTGTATAACTTATTATATATTTCGGTACGATATCGGTATTTCAGTATTTTATTTTTAAATACCGAAAGCCATACCTAATACTAATTTTTTTTAAAACTTAAACCAAATACCATACCAAATATCAAAGTATCGAATACCAAATACTAAAAATTTTGGTTTTGGGTAAGATAATTCGATTTACCAAATTATGCACAGCCCTAGTTCTATTATAGATTTTAATTTTTTTTAGTTATTGGATTTTTTAATAATTAATGAGGTTAATCCAACCATTGTCTATGGATTAAAAAAAACAATAAATATCTTTTGCATCATAATACTTTCTATGGATTTCTGTAACAATGACATCAAACACAAAATCGTGTACTATATGACTCGATGTACACGTGGAAGGGAGCATTTCACAGTTTCTTTCCATTATTTATTTACTTCCTTATTCTCCATGGAGATAGGACTTTGGAGTTTCAACAGCAAGTGGTATAGGCAATCTAATGTTACTATGGTCCTTTGTCAACTATTATTCCAGAAAAAAGCAGCCAATAATTTACAAAAACCAAATGAAGGTTCATTGTCTTGATCACAGATTCACAAGTAAAAGAAATGTTTACAATTGAATTGAGGATTCAAAAGGGGGGGGAAGCAAACTTTCTATTTAACAAGTATCCAACAAAAAGGGGAAGGAAAAGAGTAAAACCAGAAAGTCTACGAGAAGTATGAACACTAGTAAATGAACAAAATCCTTTATTTGGCCATCGATCACTCCAACAGAAATTCTCTACTAGAATCATGACTTGCAAGAAGGTCGAAAGGTTTGCTCATTGAGTCCTTCAAGATTGTGATTTCACCCTCTTTCATAAGAATGTCTTCGTCGAGAGCCTCTACCTTCTTTTTCAACATGCTGATCTCAGAGTTCAACAACATGTTTTTCTCACTGCAGTTTTTGACTTCCTCCCACATTACATCTCTCTCCTGAGATACTTTTGGTAGTATCCCCTTCACGACGCTAAGTTCCTTCATACATTCTTGCAATTCATTTTGGAGCTGATTGATATTCTCATCCTTCTTTATCATCTGCCAGAATCAACAATAACAAATAAAAAAGAAGACAAAAAAAATCATGAAGAACCACAATGGAATCAGCGGATATATTCACATGCCAGTAACTCATGTATGCAATTCCACCAAGAAAACCCTGAACTTCAGATAGAACAAAGAAGAACCTTAAAAAAAGAGGCCAAGACAAGTAGAAAGCTAATGCAGAGAAAGTAACATGCAAACAAAAGATCCTACGTAATCCAAAGTTGAAAAATAAAATCCCTTTGCTGCAAGATCTTAATACTGCCTGCTTACCTGAAGCTCGAGATCTTTCATCTTGTATTTGGCACAAGAAAGAGTATCCAGCGCATTTTGCACTTCACATTTGAGGATGTCTTTACCTCTAACTGCTGCTGCCAGATCAGCCTGAAGTTGCTCTATATCCATCTCTTTGGAATAAAGCTTTTCCCTTAACATGGTTGTCAGCAAAGTCTCTGATTTGAGCTCTAATTGCTTCATTTCCTAAAACAAAACCAAACGAAGAGCTAGCAAGATTAATCAACAACACATGAACATGATAAGCAGCTTGCGAAGTAATAGCACCAACTTACAGATGGCTGAGAATCTGAATGCACTGGGTTGGACTTCTCATTTATCACAGATGACACTGTCTGCAAACTGCTAGTCAAAGTCTCAATTCCCCTCTTAAGACCCTGGATTTTTACATTGCATTCAATTAAAAATTGACCGTCAATTCCCCCACCACTTTGTCTGACATTCGCTTTTGTATACTCCATTAGCTTTCCACAAAGCTGGCTGCTCTCCCTAAGCAAATTGAGCCCCTGATTTTGCAAGCAGCAAACTCGATTGCATAATTCCTGATCAAGCTTAAATGTTGAGAACCCACCCTCCTTTCCATTGCTTCTTAAACGATTCAATAAGCAAATGTTTTCATGGCGTAGAGAATCAATTTGAAGCCTAGAAGACTCCACCTCCTTCCTTAGAGCACGTTCAACACCTACCAATCTTATTTGCTCTACTTGCAACTTCTCCAACTGGTTGTCGTAGTTTGCTGGACTCTTCTTTCCAACATCCTCACAAAATCCTCGTAGACCATCGATTGTTTTCTCTTGTTCATTGCAAGTCCTTTGCAATCTAGCAATAGATCTGTTCAGGTCCTCGCATTCTTTAACCTTTTCCTCATAGTTTTGACGGACATAATCTCGATCATCTTGAGCTACACGGTATTCCTCTTGTAACTGAGAAAGCTGCTGCTGTAAATTTTGATTCTCCTTTGACACTTCCTCTGTTCTTTTAGTCAATTCTTCAAGTTGTTTTTCTGAAAATGATATCTTGCTTCTATTATCAACCTCCTTCTCATTAAGTGAAGAGACTTCCCTTTGTAGAGAGACATTCTGCTCTGCAATCTCCCTCACCCTTTCACGGAGTTTATGTTCTCCAACTTGGTATTTCTCAAGTTTTCGAGACCACTCGCTTGATCTTCTATCCAACTCCTTTTCCAGTGCTGATTGTAATTCATTCCTTTCTGTCTCCAATCTTCGTGTCCGCGAATCTAGTTCTGCCTTTAGTAGTCTGGCTTCTTCCTTAGAAGAAGCCCTTTCAGCAGCTTGATCCCGTAGAATGCTTGAAACTTCAAAAGCCATTTGTACCTTGTCCTCTGTCAAGCTTCTAATAGTCTGAATCAACATTGGAACACTAAGGCCTCTGCCATGAAGAAAGTTTCCCTCTTCAAGCTCTTCCGAGAGCAACATAGCACGATCCTCAGCTTCCTTAAGTTTTCTCAGTAATATCGAGTCTGAATCGTCGTCTTCCATCCCCAAATAATTTCTCTCGCAAAGGACTGGAATCTCTTCATACGTCCTATCATTAGACTCATTTGCAGAACTACTCTTCCGGGAAACACCATCAGAACATACACTTGGACATCTACTTAAATTTCCACTGTAGATATCTTCAATAGTAATTGGACCATCAGCATCAAATTCTTCCGAACTTATTTTCGCCATCGACCGAGACTGAGAGAGTCTCTCAACCACTTTTTTTGCTAGTTTTCGCGGAGACTCATGCTCAAAACCAATCTCATCCATCTCTCCAGGTGTAAAACATAGTTTAGATGCTTTTGTTTCTCTGAAAGATTGAGATATTGGTCTCTGCTTCCTGACATCTGGGGGTGAAGCAGGAGCAGTATGGTGAACTCTTGGCGGCAGCTGTCTACCGGCGTATCCAATCTCGCTATGATCTTCCGTAGGATAGTGGTTAGCTGAGGCACTTTTTTCCTGCTCTTGCTCTCCATCTATATACCGATCTAAAACTTTGCTAGAGACATTACTTGAGCAATAAGAAGAGCTCTCTGATGGATCATACTGTGTTCTGAAATAAATATTTCCTATATCACATGTCTGAGAGAAATTCTCTGGGAGCTGCCTCTCAGGAGTACGAGTACGACCACTGACAAAAGTAATGAAAATATGAGTCATTAGTTTGGAGAAGCAAATGCAAATTGAAACATCAGTGTAAGTGTGAAAAATCAGCTGCAGAAAATGAGATACACACCGGCGGCATGGATCACGACCTGATTTCTTAGGATGAACTCTCTTACTGTGACATGGAGATCTGCTCGGATCCCTGAAATTCCTTTGTCCTAACCCACTGTCATAAAAGGATCCAGATGACAATGAAACGCTCCTTCTAAGACTTGGAGAGGAAACTTCCTTCTTGCTTTTTGATTTGTCGATGTTGTCTGATGATTTGTCCTTTGATGCTGGTGAAGGGATGTTATTTACATCATTAGATGATGTTCGGAAAAAGAAAAACTTCTTCATCTCTATGTATGGACACTGCACATGAATCTGCACAAACAAACAAGTTCATGATATTTCAGAGGACAAAGAGCGGAAAAAACACACTGTGCTCCAAACGTTGAGAATATACTGCAAGCTTAATTCAGTATTTACAGAGATATTGGAACAACATTGGACTGAACCTTATTTTATCCTAAACTTGACCGACAATCATCAGTCGATAAACTACACCTCAATCAGCTACATTAATCCTTTATATCAAAATAATCTTATTCACGCTTAAAAAGACGACATATAAAGAACAGTTTTCACTTGTAAAACTGATACCTCAAGTACATTTCAAGAAAACCACCAGAAAATACTTCGTAACAACAACTCACCAGTCAGCAGTTCATGCAAATATTGCAGCTAACTAAATACTTAGAAAACAAAGTAAAAGATTTCTCTTTCTACATGGTTCTTCTTCAACATAAAAAAATCTATCAATCTGACTGAGAAGCATTATTGAACCCACCAAAAAGTAACTTTTTACCTGATAGTTTTGAGGTACAAGTTGATCAATTAGTTTACAAGAACTAACAAACTTATTTTCCTGAGTATCTGCCCTACTCTCTCAGAAGACTAAAAGGAAACTAATAGCACAACTCAAAGCAGAAAATGTAAATCACGTCTGCTTGTCGTGCGGTATATAAGCTACAATGAGGACAGAGTTACCCGATACCTATGTTGGTGGAGATAGCAGTTCCGTGGAGGAATTAGTCGATGTGTGTGCAAACTAGCCCAAACACCACCGTTGTCAAAAAGAAAAGCCTACCATGATTTTAGCAAGGGAGATGCAAATGGAGCATTTATTTCACCCACTCTTTCATTAAAGGAAGAAAAATTTCATGAGACCCTCATAAAGAATCAATCAAGTTGTTTCTTACTCCTGATAAAAAATCATTAGTGTCAGAAACAGTAATGAGTACTCTATGTCAATCTAAGAATAGTACTATATCATAATCGAAAAGACTAGATTACCCCTGTTCCTCTTAAACCCTAGAAACACCCTTTAATTATTCATATCCACCTGGGATTATTAATGCATTTATAGTATACATGAAAAAGAAAAACCCTTCATAAGTTTATGAATTATTACATCAGAATACCAAATCAAGTATTAAATCAAATACTACCAAGAATGAAACACAAATTACCACATCAAATTAAACGGAAAAGAAAAAGAGGAAAAAAAAACAGAAAAACAGAAAAGATAAATAAAACTTTTTAATAAACCTTAAAACATGAAGCTATACATCTTAACTTATCAAGATCACCATTTTTTTTAAGCATTGAAGTTTCCGATAGAGGTCAATATATAAATAAAAAAGCCACAAACAAACAGTACAAGAACAATTCATAGAACTTCATAAAGTTACCAAAAATTATTCCAAATCCTTCTGGAAAAAAATTAGTCTACAACCATTTAGGGCAAATAATTAAAAAAAGGAAAATCCCACCAGGAGGTTTAAATCGAAGTTTAATTCTAATTAACTTTCTTAACTAATTTCTCCAAAAAATCACAAGAAAACACTTGCAGGATACAAAGAACACATATACCTACATGTAATTAAGAGAATTGCATATATTTTAAAAACTTGAAGCAGAAGCGGCTCCAGCATAGAGCCTCGAGTTCAGACTATATATATAAAATTGTCAGAACACACACACACAAAAAAAAAAAGACTGTATATCCACTCAATTTAAATCAAGATCCGCATGTGCTGAAAAAATACAAACTTTAAATAAAGAGATTACTGAATCAAAGAGTTGACGGAGTAAGAGCCGGCAAAAGGGTGTGAGAATCTAACTTGGAAGAATCAAAGAATAATTCAATAGAGATTTTTTGAGCATGAAATTTTGTGTATGTATGTATATGATGATGAGGGCAAAATGCAGGTACTGTTTATTTTTGGACTAATAATAAGGGATTTAAAGGGAATTAGATTGAATGAAAGGGGTAAATCTGTCCAAATAAAAAAGATTTAAAATTTCAATGTGGCGGAGAAAGCGGGGGCCGGAAAAAAAGTAACGTTTCATTTTCTTCCTTTTTAGTTGGATGGGCTTATGGCTGTGGGCCTCAGGAGCGGACTTTCTTTTCTTTTCTTTTCTTTTTTTCATTTTCTTTTAGTTTTGTAATAACCAAGTACTACTAATATATTACGAAACATATATTATACAGCATAATACTTAGCGATCATTTGATTAGAGATAAAGTTATTCAAGGATTATAATTCTAAATTCATTATTTTATTTTATTTTGCATTATTTTCGGAATTCTATCCACCAAGGTTACATTGTTTGAAAAATTAAAACTATTATCAACAAATAGCCATTTTGAACATGTGTGTGTAGGGTAGGAATTGCCTTTTCTGCTAAATCATTAGACAACTCCACAAATAGGCGTGCACCAGAGCTGAATTTGGGGGTTCTACGAGTGACTATACATATACAATATTTATCAGGTCAAAGTTAACGTAAATAACATAACATAATTAACGGTTAAGTAGAAAATATGTATAACAAAAACATATGCCTTGCATTAATTGGATTGTTGTATTGGGTAAAGTATTACTACACGGGTTCGGGACAGGACCGACCCAATTAGAAGGAGTTACGGTGTGGACATCGGGTTCATAGATAAAGAAGAGATGGGTCCGGTATTCGACGCAACCGGAACAGGGTGTGACCGACTGGGAAATGTCACAGACCGAAGACCGGAGACCGGACTCAAGCCGCACATTTAGCCCATCGCCGAATATTTCGCCAAGAGTGATTGTCTCAACCGTCTCAACCGTTACAACATGATTTGGGGAGATTCTATTACGGATTTTATGAGATTTATCCCATAATCAGTAACTTACCATGTTTGTAACAGTAATTGTAACCTATAAGAAGTGATTTTGGCTCATAGTTGCAATCATCTCAAACAACGTGAATAAAAATTCTTCTCTCTTTAACTATCAAAATATAGACATTATTATTGCCCAGAAAGGTTTATAGCTCTTTACTTTCTTCACCAGCACCAACGGTTCAGTCTTTCTTTCTTAGTATTTTAGTTATTTTATTATATTGTTATTCAAGTGTCAACTGGTTTGCGGATCCTTAGTACCACGAACAAAATTCAATTGTTATCCGATTTACAGGGTAAACAATTGTCATTTGCGAATAAATTAATTTTTCTTATATTATACCACTAACACATTTTTAAAGTAGAGTTGTGTAAAATTTCACACACATAATCTATGTATATTAGCTAGAAAAAGAAAACAAAGAATCTGAATCACTATTTGTATAAAGATCTTAAAATAATATGTGACTGTTTATAGTAATCTTAATTAGGTAACATAGAAATTTGACTAAATAATCTGCTATAATCAGTTAAGATATAAAGATAACGTGAAAATTATTTACAACATTAGTATATAATAATTAAATTCGATAAATAAAGGGACAAACTAAAAGTAGTTCACACTAAACTATATTCATTTCCAAGAAACATGCAAGAAATTAAGTTTCAAAAGGTTATAAAGAAAGATAATTAAGGTAATGGGAAAGAGCAATAAGCATCATGTTTGTTCATTCTTTGTGACGCATAATGATGCGCTCCTCTATAATTGAATCTAATGACTAATCAGCTTTTGCTTTTCCCCAGCTAAGATCGTATCCGTTATCAACGTAAGACTCTCTTTTAACTTTTTTCATATGTCAAGAGAGTAAAATTATCTTTTGTATGCCCCATAAGCAGGGGCGGCTCTATTTTCGACGTGGAGAAAAATGTATATGTAAATTTAATAAAATTACAATAAATAGTAGATAGGATCCCATAACTTTAAAAATATAATGAGTTCAACGCTAAAATCTTAAAGGCTGAACCACTAAAGGTTTAAATCCTGAATATGCCTCTGCCTATAGGTCATTGGTTCGAGCCGAGAAAGCAGCTAATAATGTTTGCATTAGGTTAGGCTATCTACATCATACCATTTTGGGTACGATCCTACCCTGCATGAACGTGGGATGCCTTATACATCGAACTGGTTTTTTTAAGTGATGTTTGGACCATTTGCGCGTATTCTACTATTCCATCGAGTAATTGCTATTTTTTGTTAGCCCCACTAATATTGATATTAAGTAATTATGTCCATCAAAATTTAAGCAGATAAAAAGAAGACTGTGATTTCTTTTTTGTTCTTAGGTATTTGAACTCTAATTTGTTAGAATTTTCACTCATTTTATTGACTATTAAACCATACATAAAAACCTCTCTGAATTTGATGACTAATCCCAATTCTAGCCGCGTTCTTTTCTATTTGGTCCAAATATCACTTGATGGATGTTGTTCTCTTTTTTGTTTTACTCATGAATTCTCAAATATTAGACTATTGTGCTTTTGGTGCTTTTTCATGTAGGAACTGGGAATCGTATCTGATTTTTTCTTACTATAGTACTTATCTTTTTTTAGTGATTGAGGCAAAATCAGAGTGTTCAAACTTAAAAAAAGTAAAAGAAAATATTAATAAAGGGTGTTCAATATATATTATACTACCTCTAAAATCTAATATGTTACTTATATATGCAGTATAATTTTCCGGCGAAACCACTCATACCAGAGTATAACTTCGCCCCTGATTGACATCTATTATCCATCTTATCTGTATCGAACGGCTTTTGCATGGTATAAATACTTTATACTAAAAACCTTCACAATACATAAAAAAAATAGCAAAAATATATCTTACCCGTACCTAATACGTATATAAACCTTCAGAAGAAAAGGAAAAGATGAACAAAAAAAACTTTTAGATTTAGTCATTGCAAGACCTCACCTTGACTGAGAATGTAGATTTTGCTTCGAAGATGATTACCCTAAGGATAATGATCCTCTAGCACAGAAGAGCTTCTGCTTTGCCTTTCCATCAATGCCATATTCAAAGCAGCATCATCCAAAAATTCTCTGGTAAACAATCAAAGAACTAATGAATACAAAAAAGAACCAACTCTAAGGTTTGCCTTCTCTTGGTTCGGTACTAGTGTTTCCTTCAGTGACTAGTTATATGGCTTGGGGAATCATCACCCTTTGAGCTAGCTTTTGGAGTTTAGCTATTGTATGATAATCAGGCCCCCGAAGTTAGGCTCCCAGGATGTTCACGCTCCAGTTGGCAAGTATGGGCATCGCGGGAGGTAGTGGAATCCCACGTCGGAAATGGATGGGTTCCTTAGACTTTTTATATGGCTTGAGCAATCCTTACCCTTTAAGCTAGCTTTCGGAATTAACTTAGCCCAGGTCCATTCGTATTACTTGTAATGACATACACTGCAAGAAATGGATGACGTTAACTTGTTTTAGTTTTTACACATGCATAGATTTTGGCGATGCAGTAGGATTCTCATGGCAATCTTAACAAACCATCCTTTATATGGAGGTAATTCTTTGCCTGCTAAGCAAGGGAATAGGCGGGCAGGGGATCTCTAAATGACCCAAAGGGAGTTGGAACGTATCAATTCCATTGAAGAATTATATTGTGCCAATAGGATAAAAACTATTTTTAGTAAATTAATAGTTGTAAATCTCTTTAATATAAGTGAAGCTTTTAGTGTAGCGGCAAGGGTAGCTAACACTTGCTCTACAACAAGCTTTTATTCAAGGCTTATGCTTCACAATTCTATGTTACCAATTGGACCGTCCATAACCAGAAATAATGGACAATAATACACCAACTTTTTAATGCATAGAACTGCTCTCAGAGCTTTTCGATATTCGCACAATGTCTATACAGTAGTTAACACATTTACTACTCCACGGAATGGTTAACATTTTTTTAACAGACGGTCATAAGCATGATATCTGCCACTTCCAACAACAGATCATAAGATACAAAGAGACGGGCAACACAAATAGCAGAACGCTATTCATGCGAGTCTCACCATATTTCCAATCGATTTGCCAGATGAATCAAATTTGCACCAACTGCTGTACTTCAACTTCACAAATGGTGCATGCTATAATAGTATTTAAGAAGTGATATAACAAGAGTTGGCCAACAAGGAACTTTAAGTTCATAGTTAAAGCACTACCAACTAGTGTCCCACACCTAACCGAATTCAAGCTGAAGAATGTAACAAGCCGCTTACAGCGTTCTCGAAGAAAGAGCATGCCATGTGCAAGACAGTTTCAATTCAGGTCATTCCAAATAATTCAATTACATGTTTCCAAATAGAAGAAGTACTTTAAAAACTAAAGGGCAAGGACAATAATTACTTGTGATCAACACACACTTGCCAAGCTGACTGTATCATATGCACCTTTTAAGGTGACTCACTGCCCCTTGGAGAACCATGATTTTCATCATCACCCATTGGGCTCCCGTTCTCCACTGGGCTTCCATTGTCCCTATGGATGGGGCTATTGCTGCGGCTGCGGCCATTTTCTTCAATAGGGCTCAAATTTCTGCGTTTGTCTATTCCATCATCGTCTGTAGGGCTCCTGCTATTCTCAGAACCATTGGCTGCCCTATCACCCCTAGGGGACGGCGTACCTCTCTCTGATGGACTTCTTTCATCAGGTGAAGGGCTGTATTTCCTTCCTTTTGATGGAGGTGGTGATGATCTTCGAGGGCGAGGACTACTTGATCTTCTCTCTTCATGCTCAATGCTACGGTCCCTCTTCACAGGAGACCTGGAGTCACTCTTCACAGGAGACCTGGAGTCCCTCCTCACGGGAGACCTGGATCGGCTGCGAAGAAATCAAATACAACTTCTGTTAATACTTTATTTAGATAAAGTGATGGTAAAAAATATGTTTCAATATCATAAAAGCCAGATGAGATAACCAGAATGTGTTAGTAGTTGACAAATGCAACTACTTTTCCAATGGTATTATTTCAACCATGAGTGACAATGCCGATTCAATATCTCAAAACATAAGGCCAAAGCCATCAACGAAGTGAAACGGGGCACATTCTAAAAGGAGGAAGAGCAAATCGAGAGACCTGTAGCTACGACCTCTGCTGTAACTGCGGCTGCGACTTCTGCCACGACGAGGAGACGGTGAGCGGGAATAACTTCGTCCACGTCTGTTTATTAAAAAACAAATCAAAAACTTGACCATTAAAGTAACTAGAACATCAAAGAATACACAGCGTGACAGAAGATGGCAACTAGGAAACTACTTCAATTTCTTGGGGCTATTCTGACAGTTTCTTTCTATATGACCTCGCTCCCCACATCGGTAACACTTGTTCTTCCAGTCCCCAGCCTTACAATCTCGAGCCCAATGGCCATCAAGTCCACAATTAAAGCAACGACCTGTACCTGGAGGAGGACCTCTGCCGCCAAACTCTCGAGATCCACCTGGACCACGAGGTACCTGCAATGTAAATAAATTTTAATAAAAAAAGACATCTTGTTTTAAACAATCTGAAAACAACAGATAGATCAAGGCAGAAAAATAATGAAATCACATGATCAAGGCATACCTTGAGAAATACCAAGAAAACCAGATCCTTGAAAGCAACTTAATTACTGAAAGGGATAGCGATAAACCAAGATCCTCCTCCCCCCACCCCCGGGCGAAATGCCAAAGGTAAATAAAGCTATATCGAGAATTGAAACATTATCTCCAAATCTTCCAAAAGCATGTTCCCAAAAATAATTATGTCCAACCAGCTCCATGGTATTTTCCTACTCATTGGCCATACAGCCCGACAGCGTTTTCATCTATCTTTGTTAATAATATTGAAAATGCAAATGTCATGTGAATGTAAATTTCTAGTGTCATACGAATAACAACATAAAGATACTACAACTAAAGCATATAGCATTTAGGAACATATAGAAATGCAGTCTGTGTAAACTCACCCCTTTTGCGAATTCCACAGTAATACGGCTTCCATCAACGTCCCGCCCATTTAGGCCATATCTTGCATCATCAGCATCTCGAGGATCACTAAATTCCTAGATTTAGCAGTATATGAAAAACAGACAGAAGCTTATATCTCAAATATATGAGACAAGGATTAGGTAATCCCGGTGCAACCTTAAGAAATATCATTAACAGAAAAGGGAAGAAAAAAATAAGAAAGGCGTACCACAAAAGCATAGTCACGCTTCATATCCACATCACGTACTCTGCGTAAATGGGTTCCAGAAAGAGTAAGGCCATCAAGTCATAAGAACCGAAGGGTTGATTACTTCGCCCTTCAAAGATGAACTAAACACCACTTTGGGATTGTGCCATTTCCATCAAAAAAACACGCAATAACATTATAGAAAGAATCGCCACACTCCGCAAGAATGGGAACCAATTCCACCAAGGCAACCTCCCACCACAAACCTCCAGGATGGGCAAAAACATAGAAACCTTCATAAACATCATTTGAGTTAAAAACACTGCGACACGGGGGGATGTTGCTCTCACACATTTTGTACAAATTCAAAAAACAAAGAACAGCCATTTTAACGACTTGGGTGCCCCCCCTCCCCCAGTATTATCAAAGGCGAAAAGCGCAAAAAACTCTAAGGTCCATTGGGGCTTTAAGCAAAGCGCAAATAAAGCGTGGGCTTTAATGAAAAAAGGCACAAATGGAGAAAAAATAAAAACATACATGTGTAGCTTATAAGCATGAATAACAAATATGTGGACAAAGATATGGAGAAAAAGTTACGATTAAGTGAAGCATCAATTGTTTAGTGTCGCCTCTTCGGGATTACGCTCATTGGCAAGGAAAAGTATGCTTTAAAACCTCGATGATGTCAGCGAAGCGCCTGCTAAGCGAGGCAAGGGGCTCAACATGTTTTGTACCTTGCTTCAGGGCTTAAGTGCGCACGCCTTTGACAACACTGTCTCCCACCCACCCAAAAAAAGAAAAAACCAACCCCAACAAAAAGACCACCTTACTTCCTAGAACGGAGATCTCTGAACTACTAAAAAGGCAACATCATATCTTAAAAGTGATCACAATAAGATAATCAATACGTACAGCCCATTTCATTCCACTACTAAATAAATCACTAAAAGTTTAGTCTTGGTCCTATTGGACCTCAATTTACAACTACTCAAAATTAATTTACGATCACATGTGTTCAATCATTAACCGAAACTTAAGAATGGTAAAAAATTTACCTCCCGTATCTGCTAAAGACGTCCTCCAAGTCTCGAGATCGCGTTCTGGAAGACAAATGTCCAACATAGAGGCGTGTACCACCATACCTATCATCATACCGCGGCATCTTCTCTGCAACAAAACAATCTAATCAGCCCCATTACTTTTTTACTTATCAGTATAATTAGCTCCATTACTTTCAAATGAATTGACACAAATGGCAGCTCAATTAAAACATCAAACGAAATTAAAAACAAGAAAACCACCTCTTCAACAAATTTGTCGATTAAAAAAGCAATTCCTAAATGAATTACGCATATGCATTTCGTCTGTCCATTTATAAGTAAATGTTTTATATGAATATGTGTGAGAAAATAAATTGAAAAGCGCAATTTGCTTACCTGAAGGTCGAAGAAGGCACAAAATTTTGCAAGAACCCTAGATCCGATTCGATCGAAGAGAGGGAGGGGGCATATTCTCTCTCTGAGATTTATAGTTCACTGTCTGGGCCTCAACAGCTAGTGGGTTTGTTGTTTCGGAAAGCGGGCTTCTCACTTCAAGCCCATTATGGTTTCCCTACATTCTCATTTGGGATATTTGCAGAATAGCCGGCGGGATTTAATATTTATTTTTTTTAATCGGTATACAAAATTTATACATTTGTTATATATAGCTGGCCGATTCAGTTTAATATCTGGCCGGATTCAATTAACCTAAATAGCCGAAAGCGGGTATGGTGAAAAGGTTTGGAAAAAACTGAAAGGGAATAAGATTGACTATTTGAACTACTCTCAGTTTGACATATTATGTCTCTGATATTTCGTAACAGGAGAAGAAGAATATTTAAGAGATATCTAAACTTTATGCACAAATGCCTCAAAGTTTGCTTGCTTCCAGATTGGCTGATAAAAACTGGTATGATGGTATGGCATGAAATTTTCTTTCATTTGAATTTATTTTTCCATCATTTGATTACTACGAGTTACAAAAAAAATTTAAAAAAGATAAAAAGCATCGTCACCAAATTGTAGAAATAATACACTTCACCCAACAACAATAACAAGTCAAATGTAATTTTACAAGTGGAGTATGCAGAAGATAGTGTATACCTAAATCTTATCCCAACATTGTGAAAATAAGAAGGTTGTTTTCGACAGACCCTCGGCTCAAAGGTAGAAGAAAGAAAACAATAACAACAAGCAGCAACAACACCAAAATAAGATGATAATATAACTGAAGTGAAAGAAACAAGATATAGTAATAGAAATATATGAATTGCCAACTACGAAAATAGTACTAATACTACTTGTATGGAAAAGAGATATGCTCGACTCCCTACTAACCTTCTATCATAATTTTTGACATCCACACCCTCCTATCAAGAATCATGTCCTTGGTAAGATGAAGATGTGTCATGTCCTGCCTAATCACCTATCATCAATACTACTTTGGCCTACTTTTACGTCTCATCAGACCTATCATGGCCAACCTCTCATACATCCTCACTGGCGATCAATGCATATCCTCTTCACATGCTTGTATCTAAGTCTTATTTTTTGCACCTTGTGCACCACGGAGGTCGGGCCTACCTTGTTCCGATTAAGTTAATTATTTATCCTATCTCTTCTGGTATTGTTTAACCAAAAAGTATAACTTTCGGTTAAACCTTTATATTTATGTAATTATGGATTAAACCTAGTTAGTAATAATAATCCTAAATGTGGATCTTGAAAATACGGATAATCTTGGGCTGATCCGGTGGGGGATTAATGATATCATGCATTAAATATTCTAAAAGCATGAGCAATAATGGAGGAGTAACTAACAATAAATGGCATTTAAGTAAATAGAAAGAATGATTCGCCCAATAATGAATGAGTTAGATGATTGTTCCTCCTGACAATGATGCGTGATAGATAAATCCTAGAATGTTCGAACTATTCTCGGATCTGATGGAAAAGTGTCAAATAGCATAAATAAGAATGTTGATAAAAAAGTAATATTTGTATCTTTGCTAGAGAGAGAGAATCTTATTCTGAAAAGTGTTCTTATCAATTGAATATTACATGCTTTTCCTCCTTATCTTTTTTCCTTATTTATTAGAGACATGTCTCTAACAAACCCTAATAGTACAAGTGAGAATATTCTCTTTAATATCCTATTTCAAAAACTAGTCGTCATTGTTCTGTCAACGGTGCTCGCCCTCGATCATTGTTGACATCTCGACCACGAATATTGTTGCTCCCTGCCCGACCTCGACTGGCTCTTTCCTTATTGCTATATTACCCTAAGTATTCTAGGGCAGATTTTGACCTATACAGTTAGTCCCTCCGCTTATTGAGGCCGGCCTCAGGCGGGCTCGATGAGCGGATATTGTGTAACGTGGTCGAAGCATTTAGAAGACCCGAACGAGTCGTGATGATTGGGCAAAGTTGGAAACGTGTCCCTTTGTGAACCGTAACTTCTAGGGTTGTATGTCCCACGAATCAGGATGACGTCATGGCGACAAGCGTCATTATGACATGATTTCTCGAAACGTTGCTTCATTTCGCGCGCGTATTCTGATTGAATATGCCACTTTGATTATAGTGCCAGGTAATGATGGATTAATTCCTTATTTTCGACGCTTGAAATAGGGGTGTGTGGGTAACGTTTCAATCTTTACAGAACCCTCACATCAGAAAACTCTATATCTTCTTCTTCTTCTCCCATTATTGTGTCTCTTCTTATCAAAATCCTTTGACTCCTTCTTTTTCCTCCATTGTCGCACTGGTTTTAGTGATTTTCGCTGCTTCTAGCACTTTCTTACTAGAATATCCTCCCTTAATAAACATAGCCAGTGTACCCTCTGTTTCCGGTATGGCAACTGACCTTGTCTCTTTGGCGTTGCTTATACGCCCTCACGCTGATAGGGCCTCTGTCGCCATTGAGGAAGAAATTTTCCTATGGTAGAGGAAATAATCCTCGTAGTGAGAAAGTTAGGTCCGATTTTTCGAAGGCGCTTGAAGATGAGCCCGAAGTCTTGGAGTCAATGATGAAAGAGGTCGATTTATCTGAACTTAGGGCAAAATTCATCCACGCCCAAATCGATCTTGTCACAGCAGGACGCGATATGGTACAAATCCACCGCCAGGGGTGTTGTGCGTTCTATGCATACCCTTTTGGAGTTGGCTATACTCTTCCCTTTCTCCTGTTGGCGGAGAAATTTTGCCGCTACTATGGCATTTTCCGGCCCAACTCTCTTCATATATCTGTAAGCTTATTAGGATGCTCACAAAGTTTGCGGAATTGGCGGGGGTTGAGGTCACACTTCGCCATCTGATGTATCTCTTCGCCCCTAGCTTCTACAGGGGGACGATGTTGCACCTTCATTATCGAAGAAGTAAATGCCTGGTGGTGAAGATGGACGACAAGGCAAATCGTCAGTTCTGACTCAACTACTTTTTTGTCAAGCGCGAACGGCTTCCCTGAGACTTAGAATTACACCTGTAAGTATCTATATATATTTCTTTCTTTTCTTTTGCTAAAGCACTTGATTGTTTTGGTCGCCGATTCTGGCATTTTGTCCCTTCTCTGTACAGCCAATACTACGCCCCCTCCTTTGGTTGGGGATATTTCGAACTGGGTTGGCCGGGTTCTGCCTCACATTATGGGGATTCGTGAATTGTCTTAAGAAGTTCAGGCGTGCTTCTTCCCAAGCCGATGAGTTCATCTATACAAATTTTTGCTATCTCGATCTCGTGGTCGCTTACTTGTTGCAGTTTATTCTTGGTAGTGATAACATTTATTATTTTTCAGTCCGAGGATATTCAAGGAGGCCGAGGCTCCTCCTCCTGCGTTTTGTAAGAGGAAGGCTGATTCTTCTTCGGAGTCTATTCCCATCGTGATCGTGGCTAGGCCTGCCCGATCATCTACTTTTGTTCCTTCTTCCACAGCGGCCAGGTCTGCTCCATAAGGAAGAGTCATCACCAAGCGGTGGGACTTTAGTTCCCCGTAAGAGAAGATCGATAGACATTAGTTATGGGGTTGCCCACTCTGTGGATTCAGTAAGGGGCGATTTCGTTATCTGTGAGACGGCGACAATAATGCTCGAATATGACATCGAGTCCCCGCCTGAGATTTTGCCATCAGCTGAGGCCGCAGAGGGAGTGTCCCTTCCCGATGTCACGATGGAAGCTGAAGGGTCATCTGTGAGAGTCTCTGATATTTCATGGCAAGGTGAAGCATCAGCCTTGCAACCAGTTGACGGTCCTTCTTCGCTGGTCGACAGGAAAGAAAAAACGTTATGATTACGAGATGGGCTCTGATATTGATGCCGTTGAGGTGAGGATGGGGTTTTACCCGACTTGAAGTAAGACTGGAGGAGTCCACCCGGACCATTGCGACCATGGATCGAGATTTGTTGGTAAACACGGAGAACCCGGTTCCTTCCCTTGGTCCCCTCTATTATAACATAGAGGGTAAAACCCTTGAAAAGCTAGACGATGCTACCTTATCAAGGAGCATAGTCGACCT
This sequence comes from Nicotiana obtusifolia, assembly GCA_002018475.1. NCBI lineage: Eukaryota > Viridiplantae > Streptophyta > Magnoliopsida > Solanales > Solanaceae > Nicotiana > Nicotiana obtusifolia. The sequence goes on from MCJB01030615.1 coordinate 39,251, forward strand.
CGCTCTCAAGGTAAGCTTCTCGACTTCTTCCGTTTTTTGTTTGTCAAGTTCAACGTTTAGGCTTCATCCTTACTCTCCATTTTCTTTGTCATTCTCTTTCAGACCGTGATTTTGGAGATTGAAAGCTCCCGACGAGAGGAGAGGGCTATTTTTCCGAAGATGGAGCGAAAGTACCACAAATACTGTGGCAAGCACCGCGAGATTTGTAGGCGGTTTGGCGAAAGCGGCAATTTTTAGGCTCGCCGAGACGAACTGAATGAAAAGGATGGTGAGCTGGTGAGAGTCATCGAAAAATGCAACGTTCTTGAGGGGGCGCTAAGAGATAAAGAAGAAGAGCTTGAGGTTAGTAGGGGGGTTGAAGCCCAATGCGGCGATCTCCAAGGCCATGTGGTCTTGTTGTGCGCCGAGCTTGAGGAGTGTGAATTCAAAGCTGACGCTTTAAGTGGCGAGGTCGCCAAAAAGGCAGCAGATCTCGAGAAGGTGGAGTTAGCTCGATCGGGGGCTATGAGGAAGGCGGAGGCTTTGGAGATCGTAATCCGTGTTTTTCGTTTCGAGCGAGAGAATGCCTTGGAGACGGCCAAGCTCAAAGAAGAGCGGCTGAACGGATTGGCGAATTAGAGAAAGAGGCTTCTGGCCTTTATGATCGAGTCACCACTCTCGAGGCAGAGAAGGCACAATTACTGGCTCGACCTTCCTCTTCCCAAATTTCTAGTTTTCTTGATGCTCCTCGAGACCTGTACGAGGAGTGGATTCACGTTGAGGCCCAGCTGGATATATTTAGAGATATGATGAGGGCGGAACGATTTCAGAAGCCGTCTTCGAGGATGCTCGTGTTAAAGCACGTGGAGCTCGGTTCGCTTGCGGCTATGATCCTGCTACACCGGAGGCCGGTGATGATGGGGAGGATGCTGGCGTGGATCGGATTGAAGAGGACGCATGGTATGAGGACGAGTATCCTGATGGCGATGATGATGGTGAAGGGGCAGATGTGGATGGGCTAGACGATCAGGCCGATTAGTAGCTTTTATTTTCCTTCTTTTTGTTTTGCCGCAGACTTCTGCTTTTTTGTGGGCGTCTTTTCGAGCCTTTGTAAAAAATATTCTAAGTATGAAATACCAAGTTCGTTATTTGTACGTGATTCTTTTTTTTTTTTTTTTTTCGAGTTTGTATGCTTTTTGATTTTGTTGCCTGGTTGCCTTGGTTTCCTTAGTCGTAATAACTTAGCTCGAGTAGGGTCGAACGAGATAGGAACAAAACCTAAGTTATATCATGGCCGAGGGCCAGTAGATGTTAGATCGAACGAGGTCAAACATATCGTATGTTTATTTATGACCGAGGGCCGATTAGGTATTAATTCGAATGAGGTCGAGTATAATCTATACTTAGTTATGGCCAAGGGCCGATTGGGTGTTGATTCGAACTACGTCGAGTATAACATATACTTAGTTATTGCCAAGGGCCGATTAGGTGTTGCTTTGAACGAGGTCGAATATAACCTATGTTTGGTTATGGCTGCGAGCTGATTAGGTGTTGATTCGAACAAGGTCAAATATCACCTATGCTTAATTATGGTCGAGGGCCAATTAGGTGTTGTTCGAACGAGGTCGAATGTCACCTATGCTTGACTATGGCCGAGGGCCGATTAGGTGTTGATTTGAACGAGGTTGAATATCACTTATGCTTGATTATGGACGAGGGCTGGTTAGGTGTTGCATTTGTTGGCTGTATGATTTTAAGGCAACGTTGCTTTGGCTGTACATCTTGAGAAAATAGAAATAAACTTCATGTATTTGTGCTTTGTTCATAGATTTGCAGAAATTTACATATTTTTCGGGTGTTGGATGGCATTTCAGTCCCAGTCCTTTTGGTTAAATTGGAGAAGTATTCAGAAGTCGAGCAACGAATTAGCCGTCCTGCGCGCACTTCAATTCTGAAGTGTCCCCTTCATCTCCTCGTTAAAAATCTCCTCGAGAAAATCCAATTGGGACAAAACTCAAGTGAGGAAAAAAAGAGTATGACCTTGGGGATGCTTCGTCTTTTAAAAGTTAAAGTACTTTAGGTGTATAATATTTCCAGCTGTTTGGTAGTCGCTCTCCGTCCATTGTTTCTAGTTGGAATGACCCTTTGTTCGCTGTTGCCGTGATTTTGTACGGGTCTTCCCAATTAGTTCCTAGCTTGCCTTCCCGCGGGTCTTTGCTTGCTTGTGGTTTAGCTTTAAGCACGTAGTCCCCAACTTTGAGGGGCCTGATCTTTGCCTTTTTGTTATTAAAGCATTCTGCTTGTTGCTTTTGGGCGACCATTCTTACGTAGGCCATATCTCTTCGTTCCTCGACTTCGTCGAGCTCCTGCTTTCTGTTGTCATCGTTCCGGGGTCCGCTTTTGTGGGAGTATCTTAGGCTGGGCTCTCCGACCTCGACCGATATTTCTGCATCAGTCCCATAGACTAGTGAGTATGGCGTCTCTCCTGTGCTCGTCTTTGGCGTTGTTCGGTAAGCCCAGAGCACTTCTGGTAAAATTTTCGGCTACAATCCTTTGGGGTCTTCGAGCTTCTTCTTCATGATGTTCGGTATCAACTTATTGGAGGATTCTACTTGCCCGTTGCCCGCGGGGTGGTATGGCATTGAGAGTATTCTTTTGATGTGCCATTTCTCAAAAAACTTAACAATCTTTTTCCCACAAACTAGGGTTTGTTGTCGCAACTGATCTCTTTGGGGAGACTGAAACAGCATATAATGTTTTTCCATATGAAGGCGATCACTTCCTGTTTGCGTATTTGGGTGAATGCTCCTGCTTCTACCCATTTAGGAAAATAGTCAGTTAAAACCAAAAAGAAATCGTACGTTACCTTGTCCTACGGGGAGGGGGCCCACGATGTCCATTCCCCATTTGATGAACGGCCAGGGAGAAGTCATTGAATGTAGGTGTTCGCTTGCTTGGTGAATCATAGGGGCATACTTCTGGCATTGCTCGCATTTTTCACGAAATCTTTGGCCTCCTTTTTCATAGTGGGCCAATAATACCCTGCCCGTGTGAGGCATCTGACCAAAGTTCGATTGCCGGTGTGAGATCCATAGTGGCCTTCCGTGTACTTCATCAAGGACGTGCCGCGTCTTATTTGTGCCTAAGTATTTGGCTAGAGGGCCGCCCTACGTCCTCTTGTATAGGTCGTTATGAATGATGATGTATCTGGCTGCTTGCATTCGCAGTTTCTTAGCCTCTTTTTAATCGTCTGGGAGTATGCCATCCAGCAAATATGTAACAATACGGTTGCGCCAGTCCCAAGTCAGGTTTATGGTTCTTACATCGATTTGATCTATCGATGAGTTGAGGAGGTGGACCACATTTCTTTCTTCGATTGTAGTGTTTTTGGTGGCTGTGGCTAATTTGGCGAGACCGTCCGCGTCGGTATTTTGTGCTCGGGGGATCTGGTCGAGTTGACATTCGTCGAACTCGAGTAGCAGCTTGCAGATTTTGGTCTGGTACCTTTGTAACCTTTGTTCCTTGATTTGGAAAGTCCCTGTGGCTTGGTTGATCACGAGTTGAGAATCGCAGTGCAATCTTAGCCGCTCGCCCCGTATTTAAGTGCTAGTCTTAATCCTGCAATTACAGCCTCATACTCGGCCTTGTTGTTAGTCATGTTTGGGCATCTTATGGACTGGCGAATCACTTTGCTTGTTGGAACTTCGAGTACGAGTCCCAGCCCAGACCCTGACACGTTAGACGCCCATCGATGAACATGACCCAGAGGTCCTGTGTTTGAGGAGAAGCGTAGACGGCTTCTTTTTTGACTTTGGGCATTATTTTTGCAATGATGTTGGCGACGAAGTCTGCGAGGACCTGTGACTTTATCGCCATTCGCGGCCGATATGTGATATTGTGCTCGCTCAATTCGATGGCCCATTTGGCCAACCTGCCCGATAGCTCGAGTTTATGCAAAATGCTTCTTAAGGGAAAAGTCGTGACGACCAAGATGGGGTGGCATTGCAAATATGGTGTAAGCTTTCGTAAAGCTACGACTAAGGCTATAGCCTGTTTTTCGAGAAGGGGATATCTTGTCTCAGCGTTGACTAGTGTTTTGTTAATGTAATAGATGGGAGATTCCGTACCTTTATTTTCTCGGACTAGGACCGCGCTCACGACTACTTCAGACACGGCGAGAAGGACGAGGAGGGGTCGTCCTGGTTCTGGTTTCAAAAGCAACAGTGGCGATGACAAGTACACCTTTAACTCCTTTAGGGCTTAGACGCACTTAGGGGTCCATTGGAGGTCGTTATCCTTTTTGAGTACGCCGAAGAACTTATGGAACCTATCAAAGGATCGCGAAATGAACCTTGAAAGGGCGGCGAAAACGGCCAGTCAACCTCTAAACCTGTTTTTTGGTGGTCAAGTGCTCTGGTATCCCTTCGATGGCCTTGATTTGGTCGGGATTGACCTCGATACCTCGCTGTGACACTAGGAAACCCAAGAATTTTCCTAAGACCACGCCGAATGCATATTTTTCGGGGTTCAGTTTCATTCCGTATTACCTGAGTATGCCAATCTCTCAAGTGGTCAATGTGATCTTCTTTCCTTTTGGATTTGACGAGCATGTTCATCTATGTTGACTTCCATCGTTTTACCGAGTTGGTCTTTGAACATCTTCGTCACCAACCTTTGATAAATTGCCCTTGCATTTGTCAGCCAGAAGGGCATGACCTTGTAGCAGTACTTCTCCTGGTGGGTGATGAAAGTAGTTTTTTCCTAATCCTCTACCTCTATGAGGATCTTAGTATAGCCCCAGTAGGCATCCAAGAAGCTTAGCAGTTCTTGCCCGGCCGTTGCGTTGATGAGTTTGTCGATATGGGGTAATGGAAATGAATCCTTGTGGCAAGATTTGTTCAGGTTAGTGAAAGCTACGCACATCCGCTATTCGTTGTTCTTCTTTTTCACCATGACTACGTTGGCGACCCATTGGGGGTACTGATGCAAATAAATTTGATCAAGTGTTATCAATGCCATCTATGAACAAGACAAGAAAAGGCGTTGGTTAGCCTTGGAGAAGATCCAAGCGTCCATAAATATTGCTATGGACGAATCTTGTGTTGAAGATGTATATTTGTGTTTATGTTGTATTATTATGTAGTTATTGAAGACATTAATTCTTATTTGTTTGGTCCTGCGTGACTATTCTTTAAATTAGCCAAATTGTGGCCTTTTTGTTAATTAGTTGTTTCCTAGTTGATTTAGGTTAACTAGTTATTCTTTTCCTAGTTGATTTAGGTAAAAGCTCATTCTGTATAAGCCTAAACACTTCATTATTTTGATACCTTTTGACATTATTATCAATCAAAATTCGGCAGCACATTGCTCCCAAAATCGTGTGAATTAACTTGTCCAATTTTGGTGTGATTCAAAATTGAACTTGTTCCTTTGTTTGATCGAACAGTTTGCAAGACCATTATTGTCTTGAGGGTTGTTCATATAGTATAGGTACTCCGTGACTTCATCAAGAAGGTAAGTAGACTAGTTCCTACTTGTTGTCTTGATAGTTCATTGAGCGTCTTACTTCTATCTTTTGTTTTCTTATTTCCGCGTTTAATATTGCATCAATCACAGACATAGGACAAAGAACAAAAGCTGGGCCAAATGTAGTAATCAAACTAGATATGGCCAAAGCCTTTGATCGACTGTTCTGGTTGTTCATGACCAAGATCTTGAGAAAAATGGGCTTCAATGAAACCTTCATTGGGATGATCTTCGACATCATGGGCAACAACTGGTACTCAATACTCGTCAATGGCCAATCACATGGTTTCTTCAAGTCGACAAGAGGAATCAAACAAGGCGATCCATTATCCCCTACACTGTTCATCATTGCAGCAGAGGCACTCACAAAAGGACTTAATGCCCTCCATCACAACCCCTCATTCAAAGGATATGGAATGCCCAGAAACAGCCCAAGAATCAACCACCTGGCATATGCAGATGATGCAATCATCTTCACATCCTCAAATGCCACCTCTTTGACACTGATAATGGAAGTACTAGATGCATATGAGGCAGCCTCAGGGCAGTTGATCAACAAAAACAAATCGGCTGTCTTCCTACATCACACAGCCAACAATGCAACAATTTCAAGAGTGGAAAGAATAACAGGTATTGCAAAACAGGAGTTTCCATTCAACTACCTTGGTTGCCCAATGTTCTAC